>JBBPBX010015719.1:0-31072 GCA_038048925.1 Garcialebias charrua
TTAAACAGAGCATGGAACAAATCGCCCCCTCCATGACCCACGTGACTTCCGCATTCCATTCTTACAACGGATCTCTATGGAAGTGTCGCAACTCTCACTTTATATGGCTCTGTTTGTTATGATCTATAACCATGACAACAAGGCAATTTTCTACAACCAACAGCAGCTGAACAGCATCTCAAAAGCTCAAATAATATCTCAACTACAGCCCCAAATTTCAAATGAGTTGAAAAGGATGTTCTATTGACGTATTCTTATCTACCTGCCAGCTGTGCTCGAGTGCCTGACTACTGAGATCCTGGAACTAGCGGGAAACCCGGCTCATGACAGTGGAAGGATGGGATCGTCCCCCGTCACCTACAGTTGGGTGTCCTCAGTGTCAAAAAGCTCAGCAGGCTGCTGGGAGGAGTGGCCATCGCTCTGAGAGGAGTTCTGGCCGGCATTCAGGCAGTCCTAAAGCCTGGGGTAACTGAGCGGCTTGCCGAGTCTGGGTGCATCGGACGGCATCTGTGGCCAGTTTCTTCTGATCCGCTGTGTGATGGACCTTTACAAGAGATCCTTCCTGCCTACAGCCATCAGCATCTATAACATCTCTTCATGAAATGAGGATAACGAGTTACACAACATTTAATTTCTCTTTGGGAGCAAGAAAGTGTTTTTGAATTGAATTGAATTTAGTACATTAAAGTAGATTGAATACACTTTTAATATAATTTAAATTGTATTTAAATGCAACTAAAATATACTAAGTACAAAATAAGTTGTTTCAAAATAGCACACTTAGAATGTACTTTTCTATAATTTCTAAAATACATTTAATATATTTAATTTCAGTACACTAAGTATATATATTTTTCACCAGAGCAGCCACCAGGCGCTCTCCAGCTCGCCCCACTTCCGGGCGTGGCTCCAGAGTGGGGCCCCGGTGACTCGCGTCCGGGCGAGGGAACATTGTTTTCTTGATGTGAGGTGATACTAAGTAATGTGCCGTTGTGTTGTAGATGTTTGATGTGCTTTGATGGAAACTAATAAGACTTTTCGAGCATCTCACTGACCAACTGTATGCACAGGGGGACCTATAATGAGCAGGAGGTACGATTTGGGAGTCCTTTATATATATATTTTGTAACGGGGAAACCAGTGTACCTGGAGTAAACTGCAATGTTATTTTAATCCCCTTGCTGTGAGGTGATAGTAATGTGATGTTGTGTTGTGGATGTTTGGTGTGTTTTGATTGAAACTAATTTGATTTTTAAATGAGTATCCATCACACTGACCAGTTGTATGTACAGGGGGACCTATGGAGCAGGAGGTTCGATTTGGGAGTCCTTGCTATATTATTATTAATTTTTTGTAATGGGGAAACCAGAGTACCTGGAGTAAACCACAATGTTATTTTAATCCCCTTGCTGTGAGGTGATAGTAATGTGATGTTGTGTTGTGGATGTTTGGTGTGTTTTGATGGAAACTAATTTGATTTTTAAATTAGTAACCATCACACTGACCAGTTGTATGCACACGGGGACCTATGGAGCAGGAGGTTCGATTTGGGAGTCCTTGCTATGTTATTTTATTTTTTTGTAACGGGGAAACCAGAGTACCTGGAGTAAACCACAATGTTATTTTAATCCCCTTGCTGTGAGGTGATAGTAATGTGATGTTGTGTTGTGGATGTTTAGTGTGTTTTGGTGGAAACTAATTAGATTTTTAAATGAGTAACCATCACACTGACCAGTTGTATGTACAGGGGGACCTATGGAGCAGGAGGTTCGATTTGGGAGTCCTTGCTATTATTTTTTTTTGTTAAGGGGAAACCAGAGTACCTGGAGTAAACCACAATGTTATTTTGATCCCCTTGCTGTGAGGTGATAGTAATGTGATGTTGTGGATGTTTGGCGTGTTTTGATGGAAACTAATTTGATTTTTAAATGAGTAACCATCACACTGACCAGTTGTATGCACACGGGGACCTATGGAGCATGAGGTTTGATTTGGGGGTCCTCCTTTTGTTCGTTATTTGTTTTGTTTTTTTCTTTCAAGGTGGAGGAGATGGTGTAGGAGTTAACAGGAGTTTGCGGTCAGGGGTACCTAAACAATAGACAACGCGTTTGCCGTGTTTCCCGTAATATACTTGCGGTTTTAGTTCTATGACAGGATACGTTTCTTCCGTGTTATCTGAAGGACTTGCATCACAGCTTGTAATGGGTGGGAGAACTTCCATGCTGTTGTAAGGCCTGGGGTTACCGGACGAAGATGCTGAGCCCCTGTTCTTAGTTGCAGCATTTTATGTTTTTGGAAGACACGAGTATTTGGAAACTGAACAGTTGGGAGTGGGCAGAGGAAGAGCGGTACCTGTAACCCTCAATGCTGGTGGATTAGCAATTCTTCTGCTTTTTGTTTGCCTGGGCGCACCTGGTGGAGGAGCTGGGTTTCTGTTCCCAGTTGTAGCATTTGATATTTTTGGAAGACACAAGTATTTGGAAACTGAACAGTTGGGAGTGGGCAGAGGAAGAGCGGGGTTTCCATTGTTACCTGTAACCCTTGATGCTGGTGGATTAGCAATTCTTCTGCCATTTGTTTGCCTGGGCGCACCAGGTGGAAGAGCTGGGTTTCTATTCCCAGTTGCAGCATTTGGAATTTGTGGAAGACGTAATTTGGGAGTGTGCAGAGGATAGTGGTTTCCATCGTTATCTGTAACCCTCGATGCTGGTGGATTAACAATTCTTCTGCCATTTGTTGGGGGAGCTGGGTTTCTGCTCTCAGTTGCAGCATTTGGTATCAAATAACATTTGAATTGTGATTTGACAGGCAGATCAGACTTTGGCTGTGATTTTCGTAAAACTGGAAGATTCACAACAAATTGAGTTTTTCTGTGATTGTGTGTGTTTGTTGAGGTTTGCGTGTATTTTTCGGAGTCATTTGCAAAATTGATTTGACCAGTTGGCCTTTTAACTGGTGGCAGAAGTTTTGCCTGTGCGGGTTTTTCAGAAAAACTTTCACCTGTTTGGTATTTTCTGGACTGACGCCGTTTTTGTTCTGCCACAGCTTTATTGTAGTCATCAAAATTATTTTTTAAGTCCTCTTTTCTTCTCTTCGCTGCTTCCTTTTCATTTTCAACAAATAAGCGGTCGTTCTCAATCAGGGCTTTTCTCATTTCTCTGTCGTGAATTTGCTCCCGAAGCTTCGCCTCTGCTTTAAATTTCATTGCTGAATTTCTGTGCTCAGAAATGGACAGATTTAAAGCATTTTTTAATTCCCTTTTCTCTTTTTCCTTGAGTTTTTGGGAATCATTTGCCAAACAAATGTATTTTTCTGAGTCATTTGCAAAATTGATTTGACCAGTTGGCCCCTTAACTGGTGGCAGAAGTTTTGCCTGTGCGGGTTTTTCAGAAAAACGTTCACCTGTTTGGTATTTTCTGGACTGACGCAGTTTTTGTTCTTCCACCGCTTTATTGTAGTCATCAAAATTCTTTTTTAAGTCCTCTTTTCTTCTCTTCGCTGCTTCCTTTTCATTTTCAACAAATAAGCGGTCGTTCTCCATCTGGGCTTTTATCATTTCTCTGTCGCGAATTTGCTCCCGAAGCTTCGCCTCTGCTTTAAATTTCATTGCTGAATTTCTGTGCTCAGAAATGGACAGATTTAAAGCATTTTTTAATTCCCTTTTCTCTTTTTCCTTGAGTTTTTGGGAATCATTTGCCAAACAAATGTATTTTTCTGAGTCATTTGCAAAATTGATTTGACCAGTTGGCCCCTTAACTGGTGGCAGAAGTTTTGCCTGTGCGGGTTTTTCAGAAAAACGTTCACCTGTTTGGTATTTTCTGGACTGACGCAGTTTTTGTTCTTCCACCGCTTTATTGTAGTCATCAAAATTCTTTTTTAAGTCCTCTTTTCTTCTCTTCGCTGCTTCCTTTTCATTTTCAACAAATAAGCGGTCGTTCTCCATCTGGGCTTTTATCATTTCTCTGTCGCGAATTTGCTCCCGAAGCTTCGCCTCTGCTTTAAATTTCATTGCTGAATTTCTGTGCTCAGAAATAGACAGATTTAAAGCATTTTTTAATTCCCTTTTCTCTTTTTCCTTGAGTTTTTGGGAATCATTTGCAGCTTTCAGATCTTCTAAACGTTTTCTTTCCAGTATTTCTTGCTTAGTTGCCTCTTCCTTCTGTAAGGCAAGCAGTTTCTCACAAACCCTTTCACTGTTAATTTGTCTTAATTTGACAGACTTGTGAGGCTGCTTTTGAGGCTGCTGGTGTGCCCAGAACATTACGTCTTCAGTCGTTTTTCTGAGTGCTTCTTTTTTTTCCTGCTCTCTGCGTTTTTCTACAGTAGCACACATGTCTAAATTTTCCTGAAAACGTTTTCTCTTCAGCTTTTCATTCTCGTCCTTTTGGATGCGGTCGTGCAGGGCTACCTCTGCATCCATACGTAAACGCCTATTGTACTCCTCTTTGCGTTCTTCTTGTTCCTCAAGTGTTCTGAGATTTTTCAGATTTACTTGTTCTGCCAAATCACCGTAGTGATTCTTTGTAAACCTTTGTTTTTCAGTTTGCTTGTCTTCTGGGAATGACGAAATCCCACGGGTCAGTGGAGTCTGAGAAGTCCATTCCATGTACTTCAATGTGATCAGCGTGCTTTTCCTTGATCCTTGATCCATTTTTCAACAATATACAGTATAACCTAATGCGGTGTCGTACTGTCGCTTCAACAAATGTCTATGAGATTTGAGTAAAAATGCCTTCTTCTTATATAGCCTGAACATCAAAGGCACAGTGATGTCATCATTCATTCCAAGGCTTTGTGATGTCATCTTTCATTAAAAAACAACAACAGTGATGACATCACTGTGATGTCATCATTCATTCCAAGTCTTTTTGATGTCATCTTTCATTAATTAAAACACAGTGATGTCATCATTCATTCCAAGTCTTTGCGATGTCATCTTTCATAAAAAAAATTAAAAAACCACAGTGATGTCATCATTCATTCAAAGGCTTTGTAATGTCATCTTTCATTAAAAAACACAGTGATGCCACCATTCATTCAAACTCTTTGTCATGTCTAGAAGAGTTCTCGAAATGCACCGGCTGCATGTTGGAGCAGCTCTGTTACTTTCATTCTGAGATTTTGCTTTTGGAAACTTGAATTCCTCTTTTTCTGGATGTAAATCAAATTTTTTTGGATGATTGTTTCCTCTGGTATCAGATGCTGTGCAGCTGGAAGGATTTTTACTCAAACTTTTTTTTTGTTTTGTACATTTGTTATGATGCATAACCATGGAAACAAGACAGTTTTATTTCTTTGTTCTTTTTTTTGCGTAACCATGGCAACAAGGCAGTTTTCTACAACCAACTGCAACTGATTAACATCTGAAAAGCTCAAATAATAGCTCAACTACAGCCCCAAATCTCAAATTAGTTGAAAGGACGATCTGTGGACGCATTCTCATCTACCTGCCAGCTGTGCTCGAGTGCCTGACCACTGAGATCCTGGCACTAGCAGGAAACACGGCTCATGACAGCTAAAGAACGGGATTGTCTTGTGCACGGACAAGTACGGCATCTGCAGCCAGTTTCTTAGGATCCACTGTGGGATGGACCTTTACATGAGATCCTTCTTGCCTACAGCCATCAGTATCTATGGCATCTCTTCATGAAATGAGGATAACATTACAAAAAACAAATAATTTCCCTTTGGGATTATTAAAGTATTTTTGAACTGAATTGAATATACGCAGCAGGTGCAGTTGGGGAAAATCATGTCCTCCTCACAGTCCATCAGCATTGGTGCCCCTCAGGGTTGTGTGCTCTCTCCACTGCTCTTCTCTCTATACACCAATGACTGCACCTCTAATGACCCGTCTGTTAAACTCCTGAAGTTCGCAGATGACACTACAGTCATTGGACTTATCAGTGATGACAACGAGTCTGCGTACCGACAGGAGGTGGAACGACTGATGTCCTGGTGCAGCCTGAACAAACTGGAGCTGAACACACTGAAGACAGTAGAGATGAGAGTGGACTTCAGGAGACACCCCCCAGAACTGCTGCCCCTCAAAATCTTCAACAGCCCCGTGTCTACGGTAGAGTCCTTCAGGTTCCTGGGAACCACCATCTCACATGACCTGAAGTGGGAGCCCAACATCACCTCCATCCTCAAAAAGGCCCAGCAGAGACTGTACTTCCTACGCCAGTTGAGGAAGCTGGACCTGCCTCAGGAGCTGCTGATCCAGTTCTACACTGCAGTCATTGAGTCCATCCTGTGTACATCCATCACAGTCTGGTTTGGAGCAGCCACAAGGCAGGACAGGAACAGGCTGCAGCGAACAGTGAGGACAGCTGAGAAAGTCATTGGGGCTTCACTGCCCTCCATTCAGGACTTGTACCACGCAAGAACCAGGAAACGGGCTGGAAAAATCACCACAGACTCCACACACCCGGGTCACAACATGTTCCAACTCCTCCCGTCTGGCAGACGCTACAGATCTGTGTCCACTAAGACTGCCAGACACAAAAACAGTTTCTTCCCCCAGGCCATCACCATCATCAACAGCTGATCATCAGACATCCATCAGCGTGACCCCCAACCCATTCACATCCCCCATGTGATGTGAATCCTTCTGTATTTTGTGTATTATTTGTACGTTTTTTTTATGTAAAGTATCTGTATACATTAATTTTTAGCATTTTTAGAGAGACACTTTCTAGAGAGACACGAACAGCCGGAAACAAATTCCTTGTGTGTGTCAACATACTTGGCCAATAAACCTGATTCTGATTCTGATTCTGAATATCATCTTCCATTTAAAAAAACACAGTGATGTCATCAAAATCTTTTGTGATGTCATCGTTCAGTCAAAGGCACAACAATGTTATCGGTTAGTCCCTCAAGGATGTCATGCATATTTCTATAACACTTTATCTTCTTTACGCCATGTGTCTCTCACTGCTTTAGGAATTAGTTTGCGCTCACGTTAAGGTCTTTAAACAATAAAGATAAAAAATAAAAAAAAGATCTTTAAATGAAAGGGAAGTGACGTAACGTAGCATGGTCTCGGTCTCCTGCTTTAGTCAGTGTAACCAGTTTGACTTTGGGGTACAGCCATTAAAGCTGAACACATGGTTCAGTGTATTTAAATATTCTTGGTGGGTTCAAAAAACGTTCAATAGAAAAACGACTGGACTTTATTTGTAACAGAAGACGTTTCGCTCTTCAAATAAACCTTCTGTTACAGTTAAACTTCTTTCTGTTACAAATAAAGTCCAGTCGTTTTTCTATTGAACGTTTTTTGAATTGATCATGTCCTGGATGACTGAGAATCTTCACCAGCATATTCTTGGTGGGTTAACATCAACACAATTTTTTTAATTTACCCTTTATTTATCCAGGTTGTCTCACTGAGCCACGGAAACTCATTTTCAAGAGAGCCCTGTTTAGGAAGCAGATGGTGGGGGTTAAGGGCCTTGCTCAGGGGCCCAGGATGGGGCGAATGAGGGTGGAGGCAGGTTTGGGTGTTTCACCTTTTTCCACCCACATTTTTTGATATTGTCGTACCGGGGCTTGAACCGGCTATCTTTCGATCACAGGCCCACTGTCTCGAACCACTGTGCCGCCACTCCCCCATAATAATGATCATATAATAATAAAATATTCTTTCTAGCACTTTGAGATTTGTTTAATGTAAAGTGTGTTATAAATAAAAGTTATTATAACAAGTTTTGTAAAACTCACAGTTGATACTCTGTATTGAGCATGCATCAGGGTCACAGTTGATACATTTTTATTAATGTCTGTCTGTCTGTCTATCTGTCTGTCTGTCTGTGCTGTCTGTCTGTCTGTCTGTCTGTCTATATATTTAGTTTAGTTTATTTATTCATTCATTTTATAATGAAATACAAAACAATTTACATATATACAATAAGAAAAAGAAAAACAAAATATAAAATGAAAGGCAGCAGATGAAGAAAATAATCTTATTATATCTGCCCCTTATTCTCTAATAAACAATTCAAACTACCAATTTCTTTAAATACCAAAACAAAATTAACAACTCGTTTAACTTCCTTTATCTCATACAATTACTCATTAAATTCCATATGGTAAATGGAGCTTATTTATATAGCGCTTTCCAGCCCCCTATGACGGGCCCCAAAGCACTTTACAATGCGATACAGGAACGAACACGGAGGAATGCAGCGCTTTGCTTTTACTCCAAACCGGCGGTGGTAGAAGCAAAGCACGTTGTTCTTTCACTCCGTCACTGTAGCCACGCTAGCCTGGTTAAAACCAGACCCTTGTCCTTCACTTGGCTTCGTACTAGGGTCTGGGACTTCTCCCATAGACAACGATTTCTCCGGTAGATTTTTGACCGGACCAATCAGAGAACAGAAGGCGGAGTTTTGTTAGTTTAGCCTGGCGAGGTCCAGGCTATCAGATAAATAGCTCAGAAACCACTCGGTGGATATTTTTTCTGCTACCAGTGTGTAATTATATGGCTCTAATTTACTGACTGTTGGCCTGGATGAAACATTTGAGATAAAATTCGATTTTTTATCATTTATTTTCGTAGCGCACCCGAGGCTGTTTGGAAAATGTCAAACCAAAACAATTTAAATCCAGCAGATTTGACCATTTCGTGAATTGATTTAGGAACTGTTAAGCTCAGGAACACTTCTGATATAACGTCAGCTAAGAAATATATTTTTTCTCAGCAAAGAAATAATAGTTTTTTACCTTGTTTTATTGAAAATTCCTTCGTGGCGGCAGCCATTTTAACTGACGACGTCAGTCGACGTCGTTCAAAACTCCGCCTTCTGTTCTCTGATTGGTCCGGTAATCCGCCTTCTGTTCTCTGATTGGTTCGGTCAAAAATCTACCGGAGAAATCGTTGTCTATGTGAGAAGTCCCAGACCCTAGTACGAAGCGAAGTGAAGGACAAGGGTCTGGTTTTAACCAGGCTACAGCCACGCCATCAACAGCCTCTGCCCCCCCATTTGAGCCACACCCGGTAAAAGTGTCTGCACGCGGTAGTGCCTGGAAGCTAACAAAAGCCGGGGAGTGATAATCCTTTCTCCAGATCAGCGGGGAGCTGGCCTGCGCTGTGCAGACAGGTGGAGGAAGCTGGCAAAGAAACAGGTGTGTAAAAAGGAAGGAAACATCCTCTGAGCCAAGTAACGCCAGCATGTTCTCCATCAGCTCGGAGGGCTTGCGATCCCCCAAGCCACTCAGGGACAACAAACGGTCAGCCCGCTCAGCATCTGACAGTTGGTAAAGCCACAGCAGGTTCTTCTTGAGCGCACTGTACTTGTTAGTGCTTGGTGGGTCCTGCAGCAGACCCATCAGATGGCGGGTGGAACCAGAATCCAAAGCAGCAATGACGTGAAAGTACTTGGTCTCGTTTGTGGTTATCCCACGGAGATGAAACTAGACTTCCACATGCTGGAACCATGGTTCCAGATCGTATTGCCTGAACTCTGGAAGCTTAATAACAGTTGCAAACACAGCAGAATAAGTGGCGGCAGGATACGAGACCACGGTAGTTGGAGCAACGTCTGCTCGGCAAAAAACTTGGTCCGAAAACACGGCCGATGAAGAAGCAGCGTCATCATCTGGTGAATTCTTGTTCGAAAACATGTTCAGATGTTCGGGGTCACCAATGTGGAAGTCGACAGAAAAAGACAAAAAATATTTTGAGTCTCGATTTATTCTCAACTTCTTCCAACAGCAAGCTCAGAAAAAAACCGAATGATTTACAACTGTTGATCCGTTCCTTTTATATCCTGTCCCTTTTACAATAAGAGCGCATTCTGACTTGAAATATATACGTACATTTGTGTCTGCCACAATAGTATATTTATAATAATATTTTCATTAAAAGTACTAAGCAAAGCCATTATGAATACACTTAGAATAACATCTATTATTTGATCATAAAATAAGCACAACAGTTGAAATACAATAACTTGGTGTATTTTAAAGTGTTCCATTTTAATTGTTCCAGAATTGCGCCGCTCGAGGTAGCTGCATGTTGGAGCAGCTGTTACACTCATTCTGAGATTTTGCTTTTGGAAACGTTAATTCCTCTTTTTCTGGATGTAAATCACCTTTTTGGATAATTGTTTCCTCTGGTATCAGATGCTGTACAGCTGGAAGATTTTTACTGAAACTTTTTTTAGTTTTGGACATTTGTTATGATCTATAACCATGACAACAAGGCAATTTTCTACAACCAACAGCAGCTGAACAGCATCTCAAAAGCTCAAATAATATCTCAACTACAGCCCCAAATTTCAAATGAGTTGAAAAGGATGTTCTATTGACGTATTCTTATCTACCTGCCAGCTGTGCTCGAGTGCCTGACTACTGAGATCCTGGAACTAGCGGGAAACCCGGCTCATGACAGTGGAAGGATGGGATCGTCCCCCGTCACCTACAGTTGGGTGTCCTCAGTGTCAAAAAGCTCAGCAGGCTGCTGGGAGGAGTGGCCATCGCTCTGAGAGGAGTTCTGGCCGGCATTCAGGCAGTCCTAAAGCCTGGGGTAACTGAGCGGCTTGCCGAGTCTGGGTGCATCGGACGGCATCTGTGGCCAGTTTCTTCTGATCCGCTGTGTGATGGACCTTTACAAGAGATCCTTCCTGCCTACAGCCATCAGCATCTATAACATCTCTTCATGAAATGAGGATAACGAGTTACACAACATTTAATTTCTCTTTGGGAGCAAGAAAGTGTTTTTGAATTGAATTGAATTTAGTACATTAAAGTAGATTGAATACACTTTTAATATAATTTAAATTGTATTTAAATGCAACTAAAATATACTAAGTACAAAATAAGTTGTTTCAAAATAGCACACTTAGAATGTACTTTTCTATAATTTCTAAAATACATTTAATATATTTAATTTCAGTACACTAAGTATATATATTTTTCACCAGAGCAGCCACCAGGCGCTCTCCAGCTCGCCCCACTTCCGGGCGTGGCTCCAGAGTGGGGCCCCGGTGACTCGCGTCCGGGCGAGGGAACATTGTTTTCTTGATGTGAGGTGATACTAAGTAATGTGCCGTTGTGTTGTAGATGTTTGATGTGCTTTGATGGAAACTAATAAGACTTTTCGAGCATCTCACTGACCAACTGTATGCACAGGGGGACCTATAATGAGCAGGAGGTACGATTTGGGAGTCCTTTATATATATATTTTGTAACGGGGAAACCAGTGTACCTGGAGTAAACTGCAATGTTATTTTAATCCCCTTGCTGTGAGGTGATAGTAATGTGATGTTGTGTTGTGGATGTTTGGTGTGTTTTGATTGAAACTAATTTGATTTTTAAATGAGTATCCATCACACTGACCAGTTGTATGTACAGGGGGACCTATGGAGCAGGAGGTTCGATTTGGGAGTCCTTGCTATATTATTATTAATTTTTTGTAATGGGGAAACCAGAGTACCTGGAGTAAACCACAATGTTATTTTAATCCCCTTGCTGTGAGGTGATAGTAATGTGATGTTGTGTTGTGGATGTTTGGTGTGTTTTGATGGAAACTAATTTGATTTTTAAATTAGTAACCATCACACTGACCAGTTGTATGCACACGGGGACCTATGGAGCAGGAGGTTCGATTTGGGAGTCCTTGCTATGTTATTTTATTTTTTTGTAACGGGGAAACCAGAGTACAGTACCTGGAGTAAACCACAATGTTATTTTAATCCCCTTGCTGTGAGGTGATAGTAATGTGATGTTGTGTTGTGGATGTTTAGTGTGTTTTGGTGGAAACTAATTAGATTTTTAAATGAGTAACCATCACACTGACCAGTTGTATGTACAGGGGGACCTATGGAGCAGGAGGTTCGATTTGGGAGTCCTTGCTATTATTATTTTTTGTTAAGGGGAAACCAGAGTACCTGGAGTAAACCACAATGTTATTTTGATCCCCTTGCTGTGAGGTGATAGTAATGTGATGTTGTGGATGTTTGGCGTGTTTTGATGGAAACTAATTTGATTTTTAAATGAGTAACCATCACACTGACCAGTTGTATGCACACGGGGACCTATGGAGCATGAGGTTTGATTTGGGGGTCCTCCTTTTGTTCGTTATTTGTTTTGTTTTTTTCTTTCAAGGTGGAGGAGATGGTGTAGGAGTTAACAGGAGTTTGCGGTCAGGGGTACCTAAACAATAGACAACGCGTTTGCCGTGTTTCCCGTAATATACTTGCGGTTTTAGTTCTATGACAGGATACGTTTCTTCCGTGTTATCTGAAGGACTTGCATCACAGCTTGTAATGGGTGGGAGAACTTCCATGCTGTTGTAAGGCCTGGGGTTACCGGACGAAGATGCTGAGCCCCTGTTCTTAGTTGCAGCATTTTATGTTTTTGGAAGACACGAGTATTTGGAAACTGAACAGTTGGGAGTGGGCAGAGGAAGAGCGGTACCTGTAACCCTCAATGCTGGTGGATTAGCAATTCTTCTGCTTTTTGTTTGCCTGGGCGCACCTGGTGGAGGAGCTGGGTTTCTGTTCCCAGTTGTAGCATTTGATATTTTTGGAAGACACAAGTATTTGGAAACTGAACAGTTGGGAGTGGGCAGAGGAAGAGCGGGGTTTCCATTGTTACCTGTAACCCTTGATGCTGGTGGATTAGCAATTCTTCTGCCATTTGTTTGCCTGGGCGCACCAGGTGGAAGAGCTGGGTTTCTATTCCCAGTTGCAGCATTTGGAATTTGTGGAAGACGTAATTTGGGAGTGTGCAGAGGATAGTGGTTTCCATCGTTATCTGTAACCCTCGATGCTGGTGGATTAACAATTCTTCTGCCATTTGTTGGGGGAGCTGGGTTTCTGCTCTCAGTTGCAGCATTTGGTATCAAATAACATTTGAATTGTGATTTGACAGGCAGATCAGACTTTGGCTGTGATTTTCGTAAAACTGGAAGATTCACAACAAATTGAGTTTTTCTGTGATTGTGTGTGTTTGTTGAGGTTTGCGTGTATTTTTCGGAGTCATTTGCAAAATTGATTTGACCAGTTGGCCTTTTAACTGGTGGCAGAAGTTTTGCCTGTGCGGGTTTTTCAGAAAAACTTTCACCTGTTTGGTATTTTCTGGACTGACGCCGTTTTTGTTCTGCCACAGCTTTATTGTAGTCATCAAAATTATTTTTTAAGTCCTCTTTTCTTCTCTTCGCTGCTTCCTTTTCATTTTCAACAAATAAGCAGTCGTTCTCAATCAGGGCTTTTCTCATTTCTCTGTCGTGAATTTGCTCCCGAAGCTTCGCCTCTGCTTTAAATTTCATTGCTGAATTTCTGTGCTCAGAAATGGACAGATTTAAAGCATTTTTTAATTCCCTTTTCTCTTTTTCCTTGAGTTTTTGGGAATCATTTGCCAAACAAATGTATTTTTCTGAGTCATTTGCAAAATTGATTTGACCAGTTGGCCCCTTAACTGGTGGCAGAAGTTTTGCCTGTGCGGGTTTTTCAGAAAAACGTTCACCTGTTTGGTATTTTCTGGACTGACGCAGTTTTTGTTCTTCCACCGCTTTATTGTAGTCATCAAAATTCTTTTTTAAGTCCTCTTTTCTTCTCTTCGCTGCTTCCTTTTCATTTTCAACAAATAAGCGGTCGTTCTCCATCTGGGCTTTTATCATTTCTCTGTCGCGAATTTGCTCCCGAAGCTTCGCCTCTGCTTTAAATTTCATTGCTGAATTTCTGTGCTCAGAAATAGACAGATTTAAAGCATTTTTTAATTCCCTTTTCTCTTTTTCCTTGAGTTTTTGGGAATCATTTGCAGCTTTCAGATCTTCTAAACGTTTTCTTTCCAGTATTTCTTGCTTAGTTGCCTCTTCCTTCTGTAAGGCAAGCAGTTTCTCACAAACCCTTTCACTGTTAATTTGTCTTAATTTGACAGACTTGTGAGGCTGCTTTTGAGGCTGCTGGTGTGCCCAGAACATTACGTCTTCAGTCGTTTTTCTGAGTGCTTCTTTTTTTTCCTGCTCTCTGCGTTTTTCTACAGTAGCACACATGTCTAAATTTTCCTGAAAACGTTTTCTCTTCAGCTTTTCATTCTCGTCCTTTTGGATGCGGTCGTGCAGGGCTACCTCTGCATCCATACGTAAACGCCTATTGTACTCCTCTTTGCGTTCTTCTTGTTCCTCAAGTGTTCTGAGATTTTTCAGATTTACTTGTTCTGCCAAATCACCGTAGTGATTCTTTGTAAACCTTTGTTTTTCAGTTTGCTTGTCTTCTGGGAATGACGAAATCCCACGGGTCAGTGGAGTCTGAGAAGTCCATTCCATGTACTTCAATGTGATCAGCGTGCTTTTCCTTGATCCTTGATCCATTTTTCAACAATATACAGTATAACCTAATGCGGTGTCGTACTGTCGCTTCAACAAATGTCTATGAGATTTGAGTAAAAATGCCTTCTTCTTATATAGCCTGAACATCAAAGGCACAGTGATGTCATCATTCATTCCAAGGCTTTGTGATGTCATCTTTCATTAAAAAACAACAACAGTGATGACATCACTGTGATGTCATCATTCATTCCAAGTCTTTTTGATGTCATCTTTCATTAATTAAAACACAGTGATGTCATCATTCATTCCAAGTCTTTGCGATGTCATCTTTCATAAAAAAAATTAAAAAACCACAGTGATGTCATCATTCATTCAAAGGCTTTGTAATGTCATCTTTCATTAAAAAACACAGTGATGCCACCATTCATTCAAACTCTTTGTCATGTCTAGAAGAGTTCTCGAAATGCACCGGCTGCATGTTGGAGCAGCTCTGTTACTTTCATTCTGAGATTTTGCTTTTAGAAACTTGAATTCCTCTTTTTCTGGATGTAAATCAAATTTTTTTGGATGATTGTTTCCTCTGGTATCAGATGCTGTGCAGCTGGAAGGATTTTTACTCAAACTTTTTTTTTTTTGTACATTTGTTATGATGCATAACCATGGAAACAAGACAGTTTTATTTCTTTGTTCTTTTTTTTGCGTAACCATGGCAACAAGGCAGTTTTCTACAACCAACTGCAACTGATTAACATCTGAAAAGCTCAAATAATAGCTCAACTACAGCCCCAAATCTCAAATTAGTTGAAAGGACGATCTGTGGACGCATTCTCATCTACCTGCCAGCTGTGCTCGAGTGCCTGACCACTGAGATCCTGGCACTAGCAGGAAACACGGCTCATGACAGCTAAAGAACGGGATTGTCTTGTGCACGGACAAGTACGGCATCTGCAGCCAGTTTCTTAGGATCCACTGTGGGATGGACCTTTACATGAGATCCTTCTTGCCTACAGCCATCAGTATCTATGGCATCTCTTCATGAAATGAGGATAACATTACAAAAACAAATAATTTCCCTTTGGGATTATTAAAGTATTTTTGAACTGAATTGAATATCATCTTCCATTTAAAAAAACACAGTGATGTCATCAAAATCTTTGTGATGTCATCGTTCAGTCAAAGGCACAACAATGTTATCGGTTAGTCCCTCAAGGATGTCATGCATATTTCTATAACACTTTATCTTCTTTACGCCATGTGTCTCTCACTGCTTTAGGAATTAGTTTGCGCTCACGTTAAGGTCTTTAAACAATAAAGATAAAAAAAAAAAAGATCTTTAAATGAAAGGGAAGTGACGTAACGTAGCATGGTCTCGGTCTCCTGCTTTAGTCAGTGTAACCAGTTTGACTTTGGGGTACAGCCATTAAAGCTGAACACATGGTTCAGTGTATTTAAATATTCTTGGTGGGTTCAAAAAACGTTCAATAGAAAAACGACTGGACTTTATTTGTAACAGAAGACGTTTCGCTCTTCAAATAAACCTTCTGTTACAGTTAAACTTCTTTCTGTTACAAATAAAGTCCAGTCGTTTTTCTATTGAACGTTTTTTGAATTGATCATGTCCTGGATGACTGAGAATCTTCACCAGCATATTCTTGGTGGGTTAACATCAACACAATTTTTTTAATTTACCCTTTATTTATCCAGGTTGTCTCACTGAGCCACGGAAACTCATTTTCAAGAGAGCCCTGTTTAGGAAGCAGATGGTGGGGGTTAAGGGCCTTGCTCAGGGGCCCAGGATGGGGCGAATGAGGGTGGAGGCAGGTTTGGGTGTTTCACCTTTTTCCACCCACATTTTTTGATATTGTCGTACCGGGGCTTGAACCGGCTATCTTTCGATCACAGGCCCACTGTCTCGAACCACTGTGCCGCCACTCCCCCATAATAATGATCATATAATAATAAAATATTCTTTCTAGCACTTTGAGATTTGTTTAATGTAAAGTGTGTTATAAATAAAAGTTATTATAACAAGTTTTGTAAAACTCACAGTTGATACTCTGTATTGAGCATGCATCAGGGTCACAGTTGATACATTTTTATTAATGTCTGTCTGTCTGTCTGTCTATCTGTCTGTCTGTCTGTCTGTCTGTCTATATATTTAGTTTAGTTTATTTATTCATTCATTTTATAATGAAATACAAAACAATTTACATATATACAATAAGAAAAAGAAAAACAAAATATAAAATGAAAGGCAGCAGATGAAGAAAATAATCTTATTATATCTGCCCCTTATTCTCTAATAAACAATTCAAACTACCAATTTCTTTAAATACCAAAACAAAATTAACAACTCGTTTAACTTCCTCACCAGCGTCTCTACTTTCTCCGCAAGCTGAAAAGGGCTGGAGCTTCAACCCCCATCATGTGCACCTTCTACAGAGGTGCCATAGAAAGTGTCCTGACCAGCTGCATCACTGTGTGGTTTGGTGCATGTACTGCATCCTGCCGCAAGAGCCTCCAGCGCATCGTGAGAGCAGCTGAGAAGATCGTCGGCACCTCCTTCCCCTCACTGCAGGACTTACACAGCAACCGCCTCACTCGGAAAGCCCACTGCATGGCAGGTGATCCCACACACCCACTACACAGCTGCTTCAGACTGCTGCCATCAGGGAGGAGACTGAGGAGTCTCCAGGCTCGAACCAGCAGACTGAGAGACAGCTCTGTTCATCAGGCAGTCAGGATGCTAAACACTCTGCCTGCTCTGCCTCCCCTCCCATTTGAACTGCCTTAACACAAAAAACTTTCTCACACATTACCACACAACACAAAGATTTTAACACTGGACTCTGTTTTTAGTAATCTCTAACTGGACTAACTAATCTTTAACATTGGACTCTGTTTTTAGTTAATCTCTAGTTTTTAGTAATTTTAATAGTGTTTTTGTACCTGACTCTGCGCGTTTTTTGCGGGTGAATTACAGCCGAACTGATCTGTTAAGAATCGGAGCGGATTTACCACAGGGCACAGCTGAAATCAGCAACGAACTCAAATCAGAACTCGGAAGATTGGAGCTGCTAAAAACGTCCTTCTGGAAGCAGATGCGCTCCGGGGGAAAGAAAAGGAAGCGGTGCTCTCGTGGAAAGAAGAGAGGTTGCCGTGCAGGAATTATGACGAGAATGCGGGCAGACGCTAAAACCGGTAAACCCCCGATGCCGGCTCTTTTTCTGTCTAACGTTCGCTCGCTCGACAACAAAATGGATCTACTTCGTTTGAGGGTGACCACGTCGGAGGAGATGAGAAGATGCTCCGTGCTTTGTCTTACGGAAACTTGGATCTCTGAGGAAACTCCAGACTCTGTTTACGAGCTGGACGACCGGCTCTTTTTCAGAACAGACCGGTGCACCGAGACTACGGGGAAAACGCGAGGCGGCGGTGTTTGTATTTACGTACACAAAGATTGGTGCACGAACTGTGCTGTGATAAAAAGAGCTTGTTCAGCTGCCGTCGAGTTGATCACAATAAGATGTAGGCCGCACTATATGCCACGTGACTATTCAGTGATCTTAATCAGCGTTATTTACATAGCCCCTGATGCTAATGCTAATGACGCCCAGGGAGAAATTCATGACTTACTCACCTCGCTGCAGTGTAAATATCCTGAGGGGCTTTTCATTGTTTGCGGGGACGTCAATCACGTTGATCTTCAAGTCTCCCTCCCAGCCTTCAATAAGAACGTCTTCACAGCTACGAGAGGAGATAAAACGCTCGACCAAGTCTTCACAAATGTAAAGGGGGCATACACGGCGAAGACACGCCCACCGCTCGGAGCTTCCGACCACGACTCTCTGATTCTGGCCCCAAGAGAACTCCCCCCACTCAGGCGCTCAAAGCCGGAACAAAGAGAAATAACAATCTGGCCTCAAGATAGTTCCCCCATGTTGAGAGACTGTTTTGAGAGGACAAACTGGTCTGTTTTCAGAGAAGCAGCCACTGATGGAAGTTCAGTGGACATGGAACTGTACGCTTCCTCAGTCCTGGGTTACATCAGTACATGCTCTGAAAATGTATCCATAAAAAAATATGTGAAATCCTACCCGAACCGGAAACCCTGGTTAAATAAAGAAGTTCACGCCTTGCTAGCAGCCAGAGACACTGCATTCAAGTCAGGAGATAAAGTGGAGCTGAGAAAGAGCAGGAATGAACTGAAGGATGGCATTAAGAAGGCCAAGGCCACGTATGCACAGAGGATCGAGGGACAGTTCACCTCACAAGACCCACGGAGCATGTGGAAGGGTATTAAATGCATAACAGATTACAAAGGCAAAAACAAACAATGCCCCAGGGACCCATCTCTGCCTGATGCCCTCAATAAGTTTTATGCACGTTTTGATGATCCAAACAGACCAGCTAGCACCAGACTCACCTCATCACCAGATGAAGAGCATCTCAGGGTGTCCGCAGCAGAAGTGAGAGGCAGTCTCAGAAAGATTAATCCTCATAAAGCAACCGGACCAGACAACATCCCAGGGAAAGTTCTGAAGGAATGTGCGGACCAGCTCTGTGAGGTGCTGGCTGACATCTTCACCACCTCACTTGCACTGGAGTCAGTTCCCACCTGCCTGAAGACCGCGACCATCATCCCAGTCCCAAAGAGCTCCACAGTGACTGGTCTGAATGACTATAGACCGGTGGCCCTCACCCCGATAGTCGCTAAATGTTTTGAGAAACTGGTCATGTCCCACATCAAGGCAACCGTCAACATCAATGAGGACCCTCATCAATACGCATACCGTGAGAACCGATCAACAGAGGACGCCATTTCTTCCGTGGTCCACACTGCTCTCACCCACCTGGATCAGAAAGACTCATACGTGCGTCTGCTCTTTGTGGACTTCACATCTGCCTTCAACACCATGATCCCCCAAACTCTGATAGACAAACTATCTACACTTGGACTAAGCCCCTCTATTTGTAACTGGGTACTAGACTTCTTAACAGACAGACCACAGTCCGTGAAGATCCACAACTTCTCCTCCTCCACCATAACCCTCAGCACTGGCTCTCCTCAGGGATGTGTGCTGAGCCCCCTTCTGTTCACTCTGCTCACATATGATTGTACAGCCACACTTCCAGGCTGTCATATTGTTAAGTTTGCAGATGATACAGCGGTGGTGGGATGCATCACAAACAATGATGAGTCCAGCTACAGACAGGAGGTGGAACATCTGGAGAGCTGGTGCAAAGAGAATAATCTTCACATGAATGTGAAGAAGACAAAGGAGATGATTGTGGACTTCAGAAGGAACAAACACACCCATGCCCCACTGAAAATAGGTGGGTCTGCAGTGGAAGTGGTCTCCAGCTACAAATACTTGGGTGTACACATGAATGATAACCTCAGCTGGAGCAACAACACCACCAGCCTGATCAAGAAAGGTCATCAGAGACTCTACTTCCTCAGACGGCTGAGACGAGCTGGTCTGAGCAGCCCAGTCCTCACCTCCTTCTACAGGTGTGCAGTGGAGAGCATCCTGTGCTCCAGCATCAACGTGTGGCATGGAGGCTGCACAGTTGAAGAGAGGAAAGCTCTGCAGAGAGTGGTGAAGGCTGCACAGAAGTCTGTTGGAGTCAGTCTCCCCACAATCACAGACATTTATACCTCCAGATGCAGGAAAAGAGCCACCTGCATCATGAAAGACCTCACTCATCCAGCACACTCACTCTTTGCCCCACTCCCCTCAGGACGGAGGTTGAGGAGCATCAAGTGTAGAACCACTAGACTGAGGAACAGCTTCTACCCTGAGGCTGTTAGACTCATGAATAAATAAAAATAAAATAAAAAATAAACACTGCAAAATATCACATCATGCTGATGCTGATCTGTTTTCTTGTTGCTGTGTTCATCTGTGACCATCTGCTCATACAAACTCATGTTCGTGCTGCTGTTTATTCCCACTATATTAGGCTTAGTGTATTACTAGTTGATGTTTTTCTTAGTTAGTTCTAGATGTTATTACTGTTTTTCTCTTTCATTTGTTGTTGGATGTAACTGGGACCTCGTGTACATAATCTCGTTTTCATCACATGTACCACATGCGGTGCAAATGACAATAAAGACTCTCTGACTCTCTGACTCTGACTCTCTAGTTTCCTGGTTTCCTAGCATCCTGGTTTCCTGAGTCCTGGTATTCTGAGTATTCCCTCGAGTTATGAGTAATTCTGCTGCCCTGTCAGCTTCCTATGTTTTGTTATTGCCTTTTTGTAATTACCGGTAAAGACTTTTTGCTGCACTCTTGGAGTCTTGTTTGCATTTATAATAATAATAATAATCATTTTATTTAAAAGCTCATTTCAGGACACCCAAGGACGCTTAACAAACCAATACAGTGTAATACAGATCAAACATTATCAGCGACAAATTGAAATATAAAATACATAAAGGATATAAAATGCAAGATAATAAAAATACATTTAGTAAAGTTAATGATAAGCTAGTCTGAAGAGATGGGTTTTCAGGGCAGTCTTGAACAGAGAAAGGGAGGTGGTGTTTTGAAGGTCTGGCGGTAGAGCGTTCCAGAGGTGAGGGGCAGAGCAGGTGAAGGCCCTGCTCCCCATGGTGGAGAGGCGGGCAGAGGGTACATGGAGATGTAGTGAAGAGGAGGATCTGAGAGAGCGTGATGGGATGGAGATTTGTAGGAGGTCAGATAGATAAGGAGGGGCAAGGTTGTGGATAGCTTTGAACGTGAGGAGTAGAATTTTGAAGATGATGCGTGATTTAACCGGGAGCCAGTGGAGCTGCTGCAGGACAGGAGTGATGTGGTTATAGTAGGAGGTTTGAGTGATGACACGGGCAGCTGAGTTCTGGACCATCTGTAACTTGTGGAGACGAGATTTGAGTCTCAACCTACACCCTATCATGACAGTCTGTCCCCTAGTTTTCTGGTGTTTTCCCCCGTTCTTATTTGTTGTGTTTGTTTCATTCTGCTCTGTGTGATTTCTGTTCCTGTGTATCATTCTGTTTTCTGTCACTTTCTACTCACTCCTCAATCTGCTTCTCCAGTCCTCAGTCTTAATCATTCACACCTGTTCTCATCAGCCACCTGCCCAGATGCTCTCATTACTCACCCTCCCTCTGTCTTATAAAAAGCCTTTCTCTCCTTCACTCCTCGTCTGGTCATTGTTCTGTTCTGCACAGACAAAACATTCCTCCTCTGTTCCTGTTATCCGAATATCTGCTTGAATCTGTACCCGTCCTGTTGGCCTGCCTGATCTCAGTTTGTAAGTTTTTGCTGCCACGCCAGCCTTTTTGTTTTTGTTGTTTAAAATCAATAAATAATTTTTATTTTTAAACTCCTGCCTTCGCTCGCCTGCTTGCACATGGGTCGTTAACACAAGGAATGTGACAGAATGACCGGACCGGACCGTGCAGGTCCTACGTTCCGTTCCAAGCGAAAATCCAAACGTGAGCAACTCCGCTGGGTAACACGTAATTATCTGGACACCAGGGCCATCTCCAAGGATCTATGGAAAAGGTTGGTGGCCACTGAGGACTTTGTTAATGTGTTTACCCGGTTGGAAATTGAAGGCTATGAACCAGGGGTGTTTGAGCTTTTTTCTAAAGCTTGGAATGAGAGACGTGTGCTGCGCTCTCTTCTCCTGCAGTTTGCCCTGTCCCCTGGTCATCCCAAGCACCACTCAGTGACTAACGGAATGGTCCCGCATTCGGGCTCATCGCCATGTGTCACATTGGATGCTGTGGAGGACACTGTGACACCATCTTGCTCATTGGGTATCCTTAACCAGAACCCATCTGCTTGTCTTCTTCCTCACCACTGCAGAAAGTGAGGTCAACAAGGGACTCAAGCTGGTTTCACTGAACCCCAAGCCTTCTGTCTGTCTAAATTCTCCAGCTCTACTCCAGAAGCCCCCAACTCAGTTCCTGGGGCCCCTCCTGCTGCAGAACTCCTGGCCTCGTTACCAGATCTGGCTCCTCTGGTCTCTACGCCTGATCTGATTCTCCTGGTCTCGCCGTCCGCTCCAGCTCCTCTGGTCTCGCCGCATGATCCGGCTCCTTTGGTCTTGCCGCCTGATCTGGCTCTTCCAGTCTCGCCACCTGTTCCGGCTCTTCCGGTCTTGTTGCCTGCTCCGGCTCTTCCGGTCTCTCTGCCTGCTCCAGCTCTTCTGGTCTCGCCGCCTGCTTCGGCTCTTCTGGTCTCACCGCCGGCAGACCAAACGCTGGACTCACACCCTGCAGACCCCACATCGGACTTGCCGCCTGCAGACTCCACGTAGGACTCGCCACCTGCAGACCTCATGCTGGACTCGCCTCCTACAGACCCCATGCCGGACTTGCCGCCTGCAGAAACCCATGCCGGACTCGCCGACCCCACGCCTGACTCGCCGCCTGCAGACCCTTCGCCTGACTCGCCGCCTGCAGATGACTCTTCGCCCGACTCCTCGCCTGCAGACGACTCTTCGTCCAACTCCTCGTTTGCAGACTCATCAGTGCCTGACTCCTTGCCTGCAGATGACCCTTCGCCTGACTCGCCACCTGCAGATGACTCTTCGCCCGACTCGCCACCTGCAGACAACTCTTTGTCCGACTCCTCGCCTGCAGACGACTCTTCGCCCAACTCCTCGTCTGCAGACTCATCGGTGCCTGACTCCTCGCCTGCAGATGACTCTTCGCCCGACTTCCTGCCTGCAGATGACGCTTCGTCCGTCGACTCGCCTGCAGACAACTCTTCGCTCGACGACTCGTCGGGTGCCGATGTTCCGCCCGACGATTTGTCGGTTACCGACGCTCTGCCCACCCTCGCATCGGCATCCGACTCTTTGCCTGACCTCGCTACAGTAGGACCACCGTCTGACCCTACAGCAGCTGAACCCCCGTCTGACCCAGCAGCTGCCAGCACCACCCACCGTCATTGGCCCCATTCCACCCTTACCCAAACTGGTCCCGCTCTGGACGGTCCCCGGGCCGTCCACCTGAACTCTGGTCCCGCTCTGGATGGTCCCAGGGCTGTCCACCTGAACTATGGCTCTGCTCAGGACGGTCTCCTGGCTGTCCACCTGTGTGCCTCTTGCTTTGAACTTTGCCCAGGGCCGTTCATATGTATTTGTGTTTTGGTTCCTCTCGTTCCCATGTCTAGCCCTGTCAGTTTTTGTTTAGATTTTTCTTGCCCTCCATCCTTGTATTTCCCCCATCCTCCCACCCATTCTGTGTTTTTTGTGTTGTAGTCCTAGGGGACGTCAGGAGCCGTCCCTTGAGAAGGGGGTTATGTCATTGTCTGTCCCCTAGTTGTCTGGTGTTTCTGTGTTTCCCCCGTTCTTTATTGTGTTTGTTTCATTCTGCTCTTTGTGATTTCTGTTCCTGTGTATCATTCTGTTTTCTGTCACTTTCCACTCACTCCTCAGTCTGCTTCTCCAGCCCTCAGTCTTAATCATTCACACCTGTTCTCATCAGATACCTGCCCAGATGCTTGCATTACTCACCCTCCCACTGTCTTATAAAAAGCCTTTCTCTCCTTCACTCCTCGTTCGGTCATTTGCCCTCATTCACGAACCGTTCGTGCGCACAGATTTGTTCTTAAACTGTGCGTACGAGTGATTTAGGATCATTTGCGGCATTCAACAATGTTTTCGTATCCTACGATTTTCTTCAGATACGAACAAAATTTACGAGTGGTCCGGACCTGTCGTATAATTTAGGAGCGTCAGTCTGCTGTCATCCAGACGGATCTTCTCCACGAATAACTTCATATTTCGTTATTTAGAAAATATTTTGGGTTTAAAAAAATCACGCACCATAATTATTCTTGACAATAGGTTATTCTGTTTGAATTAGAATTATAATTTTAAGTTTAATTTGTCTGGTGTGTCGCGCAGGCTTCAGTGAGTCGTGCGCTCCCCTTGGTCATCAAAGCCGCTCCTCATATTAACACCCAGGTACATAAAATCCCCATACACCGCCGCAGAACAATTATTAAGACTGATTTTCATGCTATTGCTGGACTGCTGTGCAAACACCATCGGAGCAATAGATTATTATCTGATTCGAAATATAACCTGCAGAATGTGGTTGCGCGATGACCAGGAGGTGCGCGCATGACACATTTGTGCTGCAAAACATGTTGGCACGCGTCTTGCAGCGTGGCATTTACAGTATTGTCCACCATCTCGCAGACTGACCACCTCCTGTCCGTGCTGCGGCGAGACGTTTGTTTGAAGCCATTTTCAGATCAAACCATTTATTCTTGATTTCTGATACTGGACGACCCACGGAACACACTACAATATTAATATGAAGTTAACTGTAGTTTCGAGACATCTTAAAATGCTTCTGTTCAAAAACACATCCGACACTTGCGGGGGGGTGGGGGGTAGCGGTGCGCTCTTCTGAATAAGTGAAACTACACAGTTGTTTACACTAACATTAAAAATATTTGACCATCCGACACCTGCGGGGGGGGTGGCGGGGTGGCGGTGCGCCACAGCGCGACGATGAGAGCAGATCTCCGAACGCGTGAAGTTCCTCCTTTTACTTCTTGAGTTTGAATGAATGGACACTTCCTGCTGTCAGAAGGCAGGAAGCGTGGCCTTATATGGTGTTTTGAGGGGTGGGAATTATGTAAATGACCTCTACGCGTGCACGCGCAGCTGTTTAGGACAGGTGGGATTCATTAAATTTACGCAGCCATTTACACACGTTTCCTCAGGATAGAAGACTTTGTTGAATCTGACGTGGCATGTTCGTACGAACGCTTCGTACGAACAAAAGTAGGAGAAATTTAGGATAAAAATACGAACATTTTCGTGAATGAGGGCCATTGTTCTGTTCTGCATAGACAACACAGTCCTCCTCTGTTCCTGTTATCCGAATATCTGCTTGAATCTATGCCCGTCCTGTTTGCCTGCCTGATCTCAGTTTGTAAGTTTTTGCTGCCACGCCAGCCTTTTTTTGTTGTTGTTGAAAATAAATAAATAAAATGTATTTTTAAACTCCTGCCTTTGCTCGCCTGCTTGCACATGGTTCGTAAACATGAGGAATGTGACACACACACATGTTCTAAAACCTCATCCACCTATTTTCTTCCACTTATCCGGGATCGGGTCGCGGGGGTAGCAACCTAAGTAAGGAGACCCAGACTTCTCTCTCCCCAACCACTTGAGCCAGCTCCTCCAGGGGAATCCTAACGCGTTCCCAGGCCAGCCGAGAAACGTAGTCCCTCCAATATGTCCTGGGTCCTCCTCTGGGTCTCCTCCCGATGTGACATGTCTGGAACACCTCACCAGGGAGGTGTCCAGGAGGCACCATGACCAGATGCCCAAGCCACCTCAACTGGTTCCTCTCAATATGGAGAAGCAGCAGCTCTACTCTGAGTCTCTCCCGGATGACCGAGGTTCTCACCCTATCTCTAAGGGAGAGCCCAGGCACCTTGCAAAGAAAAGTCATTTCAGCAGCTTGTATCTGAGATCTCGTTCTTTTGGTCACAACCCAAAGCTCATGACCATAGATGAGGGTAGGAATGTAGATCGACTGGTAAATCGGGAGCTACGCCTTTTGACTCAGCTCTCTCTTCACCACGACAGACCGGTACAACGCCCGCTTCACTGCAGATGCCACCTTTCTGCCTATCAATTTCTCACTCCATTTTTCCCCCATTCATGAACAAGACCTCCACTTAGGGCAGGATCTCCTCCCTGACCCAGAGAGGGCACTCTACCGTTTTCCAGCTCAAGACCCATCCATCCATCCATCCATCTTCTTCCGCTTATCCGGGGTCGGGTCGCGGGGGTAGCAGCCTAAGTAGGGAGGCCCAGACTTCCCTCTCCCCAGCCACTTGGAGCAGTTCCTCCGGGGGAATCCCAAGGCGTTCCCAGGCCAGCCGAGAAACATAGTCCCTCCAGCGCGTCCTGGGTCTTCCTCTGGGTCTCCTCCCGGTGGGACGTGCCCGGAACACCTCACCAGGGAGGCGTCCAGGAGGCATCCTAACCAGATGCCCGAGCCACCTCAACTGGCTCCTCTCGATGTGGAGAAGCAGCGGCTCTACTCCGAGTCCCTCCCGGATGACTGAGCTTCTCACCCTATCTCTAAGGGAGAGTCCAGCCACCCTGCGGAGAAAACTCATTTCAGCCGCTTGTATCCGAGATCTTGTTCTTTCGGTCATAACCCAAAGCTCATGACCATAGATGAGGGTGGGAACGTAGATCGATCGGTAAATTGAGAGCTTTGCCTTTTGACTCAGCTCTCTCTTCACCACGACAGACCGGTACAGCGCCCGCTTCACTGCGGACGCTGCACCTATCCGCCTATCGATCTCACGCTCCAGTTTTCCCTCATTCGTGAACAAGATCCCGAGATACTTAAACTCCTCCACTTGGGGCAGGACCTCCTCCCCGACCCGGAGAGGGCATGCTACCCTTTTCCGGCTCAAGACCATGGCCTCGGATTTGGAGGAACTGATCCTCATCCCGGCCGCATCACACTCGGCTGCAAACCGCTCCAGTGAAAGTTGTAAATCACGAACTGATGAAGCCAGTAGGACCACATCATCTGCAAAAAACAGAGAAGCGATTCTAAGGTCACCAAAACGGATCCTCTCAACACCTTGGCTGCGCCTAGAAATTCTGTCCATAAAAGTTATGAACAGAATCGGTGACAAAGGGCAACCTTGGCGGAGTCCAACTCTCACCGGAAACGAGCCTGACTTACTGCCGGCAATGCGGACCAAGCTCTGACACCGGTCGTACAGGGACCTAACAGCCCTTATCAAAGGGCCTGGTACCCCATACTCCCGGAGTACCCCCCACAGAACCCCCCGAGGGACGCGGTCGAATGCCTTCTCCAAGTCCACAAAACACATGTAAACTGGTTGGGCAAACTCCCACGCACCCTCCAGGACCCTGCTGAGGGTGTAGAGCTGGTCCAGTGTTCCACGACCAGGACGAAAACCACACTGCTCCTCCTGAATCCGAGGTTCGACTATCCGACGGACCCTCCTCTCCAGAACCCCTGAATAGACCTTACCAGGGAGGCTTAAGAGTGTGATCCCCCTATAGTTGGAACACACCCTACGGTCCCCCTTTTTAAATAGGGGAACCACCAGCTCAAGACCATGCCCTCAAATTTGTATGAACTCATTATCATCCCAGTCACTTCACACTCGGCTGCAAACCGCTCCAGAGAAAGCTGTAGATCACGACCTGATAAAGCCAATAGGACCACATCATCTGCAAAAAGCAGAGATGCGATGTTCTAACACCTGTATCTACATTTCTGAATTGATGGTGCCTTTCCAAATGTGTAAGCTGCCGATGCCATAGTCTCTAATACAGTACACCATATCATTAGAGAGGCATGCTTTTGAACTGTGTGCTGACAGGCCGGATGGTCCCCTGTCCTCATGTTAGGCAGGATATGGCCTTTTAGGTTTCCAAAACAAGTTGGAATTCATGTTTCATCTAACCACATAAGAGTTTTCCACTTTGCCTCAGTCCATTTTAAATGAGCCTTGGCAGAGTTTCTGGATTGTGTTTTCTGCATGGAGTCTTTTTTGCATGATGGAGCTTTAGGCAGCATTTCATGACGGGACAGTGAGTTATGTTTACAGACAATGATTTGCGGTAGTGTTCCTAAGCCCTTAGAGTGATGTCCAGAATTAAACATGATGTTAATGCGCTGACCAGAAATTCACGACCATACAATACAGATGTTCAATCTCATCCTTTGAATTCAGAGATTTCTCCAGATTCTAAAAATGTTTTGATGATATTGCAAAAAGCTGAGGACAGAATGCTTACACTCCTCAACTTTGTTTTGAGAAACATTATTCTAAATCTGTTAAGACTAATTTTAAATGCAGTTTTTTGCAGACTGATTAAACACTGCACATCTGTACTTCAGAGAAAGTCAGCCTCTTAAAAACTTTAAATTCCCAGACCTCTAACAGACTTGATGCCTACTGGCCTGATTAGTTGCAAACTGCTTTTCAATCAGTTTCTTTTTTTATGTTCTTCTAGTGCCTTCCCTATCCTCACATTTTATGCATACTGTATATGCATTTATTTATTAGCCTGGTTAAAACCAGACCCTTGTCCTTCACTTCCTTTCAGACAAGGGTCTGGGACTTCTCCATTGAAAAACGATTCTTGCTGGAGGCGTGGCCTCTGCCTGAGGAACAAAACCATTGGATCTTAGAAAATTTTTGAACAGGTAAAGCATTCTGCTCCCTCCCCCTCAGAGCTCTGCCGAACTTGACATCTGCTCCGCCTCCTGCTGAATTTTCTCTCGCTGCCTGCATATTCTGTGTTTATAACGTTTGAAAAAAATTAAATAAAACCATGTAGCGCTGGTCCAGAAGACCAGAAAATATGCAGGGACTCGGGCAGCAACGTAAAACCCTATTTTAATTCTCTCGTGACAACCTCAGTCATTTCCTTATTCTTTGCACCGCAGCGGCGCCGGAGAGAGAGGAGGAGGAGAGCGATCACTTGACTTTTGGCAAAAAAACAAAATAAAACTCCAGATAAGAGATTAAGAAGGGGAATTTAACACATTTGTGTCAAATATAAAACAGTCCTGCATCGCTTTGCATCGCTTTGAATGAGAACATGCGGCTGCGCGCTGGCTCTGGCTGCGTGCTGGGACAGGTGGCACTCAGCGGAGAGGAGGAGGAGGAGGAGGGAGGAGGGAGCGATAACTTGACTTTTGGCCAAAAAAACAAAAGAAAACTCCAGATAAGGGATTAAGAAGGGGAAATTAATAAATTTGTATCACATATAAAACAGTCCTGCATCGCTTTGCATCGCTTTGAATGAGAACATGCGACTGCTCGCTGGCTGCGCTGGGACAGGTGGGGGCGTGGGTTAGGGGCCAAAAACTCCGCCCCTTCTGTTCTCTGATTGGTCCAGTCAAAAATCTACCGGAGAAATCGTTGTCTATGGCAGAAGTCCCAGACTGTGCAGTGAAGGGAAATGAGAATTGAGCGGAGCTGTGCAGGAAGGCGAGGGCCAGGCTATTTATTTATCAAAACATTCAGTTTTTATTTACAGTTTACACAATGTCTCAAGTTGTTGTTGTTTGCTTGTTTTTTTAATAGTGGTTATAGGTCTGAATAACTTGAAGCTAATCCAATTCATGACATCAGCCACAGTCAATTGACTTTAGAAAACCAAAAATGTTTATAATTATTTCAGTTTCAAAGATATTTTACAAAAATTTGGAGTGGTTTTAGCTGCAAGTCCATTCCAACATACTCAGAGCATATTTTAAGAAACTGTGTTAAGACTGTGCATAGTCATTTCAAAGTTTGACAAAAACTCCTACAACTCCAAAATACTTCTCAAAGAGTCTTAGATTTAATCCTTACCATGAAACGTTGTATACATATGAAACACATGATATGTACCGTATTTTGCACTTTATACATTGTTCCAAAATATAGGTTGCACCAGTCAAAAAAGACCTCATGAAGAGGGGGAAAAAGCAAATACCGTATTTTCCGGTGTATAGGTCGCACCTTTTTATGGTTTTTTTCAAGGCCTGCAACCTATACTCAGGTGCGACCTATATATGGCTTGTTATCACTTTCGGTGAAACAAATTTTTAAATCCAGCTCATTTCACAATTACGTTCATTTATTAAGGAAAAGTTCAGCTCAGACATATATTTGCTATAATTTTTATCAAACAAATAATTGTTTTTAAGTGTTAATCTTCTTAAAAGCCTTGCTGTGCGCTCCTGTGGCAGACATTTGCAGCAGAGCTAAACGTAGGTGCGACCTATACACCAGTGCGACCTATCTAGGGATTTTTCCAATCTATTGGTGATAATTGGACAATGCGATCACACAGGTGTGACCTATACACCAGAAAATACTGTATATGTCAATTCGGAGTATAAGTTACATTTATTTAGACGTGTATTTCACCAAGTGCAAGAACAGACATTTAATCTGAAATAACAATAAGGGCTGACTGACGAATTGCTGGGACATTTCCCAGTGGACTGGCCCTCAGTGGTTGCCAAGGGACTGGATTAAATGATCAGGGGTTGCACTTTTTTATTTTAAATAAACAAGCCACTCTTGCCTTCTTACTCAGTAGCTATGTTTAAATGCACAGAATTCTTTGATTGGATTGAAATGTATTCAGATTAAATATTCCAAAAATATTGTTTACAACATACATGGGCACAATCCTTTCACGACGAGCGTTTACATGCAGCGGGCTTTTATTCTGATTAGAAGTACTGACATGTTGAGAGTGGTAAACTCTCCTTAAAAAAAACCCCCACAGAAGTTCTACTTCCTGGATGAACATAAACAAAGCTGAACGCCCAAAATGGACCCACGTCAGGTTTTAATGACGGTGGAGACGTTACTGCACTCCCTGGCTGAGCTACAGGTGATACAGATCATTTTGAGCTCTTTCAAAGTTTCTAGTAGAAATGTTGTGTCGTTCACCAACCAATTTTGCTTCCCCGCCATGCTAATATCATTAGCATCCAGCCAGGTGGAAATACTTGAGGTAGACATAGGTCGCACATGCGCAGTCAAGTCAGTTTTCCTCAATCGAATAAAATTATCAGATTAAAGAGTTTACACACTGTTCGGATTATGAATCAACATAAACCACCTGTCTCATTCTGATTACAAATTAATTCGGATCGAGCTGAATCAACAAAGAATAATGGGGCCGAATGGGGTGTTTACATGACACATTTTTATTTTGAAAGGCCGTTTAATCCGATTACTTATGTCCATGTAAACATAGCTAGTATCTCTCTCA
>JBBPBX010015719.1:31134-49073 GCA_038048925.1 Garcialebias charrua
GAGACACAGGTTGCGCGCCCGCCCTTGTGGATTTACGCTCTTGTTATATATTTGCGTGTGGCACATGGACACAGGACATACCTGGGATCCCGAACAGGCTTGATTAACATAACAAGTGAGTCCGACAAGCAAGTTACCATCATGTGTCGCTTCTGAACAACTCCACCAACTCCGGAGGAAGATGGGGTGGGGGGTGTTAGCAGAAGAGGAACAACATATAGTTGTCAAAAACCTAGAGGGCCCTCTTGTGGCTGCAAATGGTAATGTTTACTCTTTGGCTCATCAGTATGACTGAACATTTACCACGCCAGTCAAAAATTGCATCGTGAATAAGGAAACATCGTATATGTCGCTTCAAACAATTTGTCGCAGGACTGGCCCAATTATGAAAAAAAAGTGACTTATAGACAGAAAAATATGGTATGTTTGTCCTTGTTTACTTGTAGTTTGCGTGTATGATCTAAGTGCATCTGCTCCCACCATGCACTGATCAAGCCAGGGCCGGATAGAGCCACAAAGTCCTCATCATGTCCTGGGGTGCCTTCTCATTGCTGCCTTTGAATCCTGTCACAGATAACACAGCTGATGATACGCCCCTCCTGAGTCACTTTCAACTTGACTGCGCTGCAAAGTCACAAATCTCTCACTCTGACTGCAAACACATTTGCAGCAGAGAGCCGGACTATCATGTATTCCATCTGACTTTGCTGTTTTTGTTAGTGAAATGCTGAAGAGAGCTTTTATATCCCAGACTGTGGAAAGCTGAGAAACATAACACATTACATATCATATTAAATATTAGACTTGTCTGTGTTGATCTAATATAGGTTAAACTGACCTCAGCTACTCAAGCAAAAATCTTTCAGGAATAGGAAAAGGACAATGAATGATTCATTCTTTTAAATCTATTTGTAAGGTCATGTTGACACAAAGAGAACAGAGCTCTAAATCATATTCAAAGCATTACTACAATTCACTAGATTTGATTTCATAAATTGGCAGACCTTCATTCCTTTTACTATTTGCACATATCATGATTGGTTAGGTTTTGTATCCAGAGTAGCATAGACTGACAATGAGAGAACTGACCCCACAAAACAAAATAATCACAAGGTAAGTGAAAGTTTATTTATGGTGTCCAGGTAAAGTCTCTGAATGGGAAAAATGTACAGGACAATTTGCTTACTTCTTAATTCTGCTTGTTAGGTATGGAGAGGAGGGTGAGGAATCCTGGATGAGTTAGACAAGTTGATGTAAATGGTGAGTGCAAAGAGTAGGAGAGTAGCAGGATGGAGAACCAAGAAACTGATCTGATGATGTGATTGTAGGGTGATGACAAGAGGAGTGGATAGTGTCCAGACTGAGGCTCCACAATGAAGCGCTGTGTTGCAGGCACGAGAAGTCAGGATTTCCACGGAGGGAAAACACAGGAACAGGACCAAAGGAAGTTCATGTTCCAGCATGACTCAGATATTTTCTGCAGAGAAGATCTGAGTCCACGGTCCTTAAATACTCCCAGAACCTCATCAGCCAGGATGAGAGTCAGCTGTTGATCATTAAGAGTCAGAGTCAGAGAGTCTTTATTGTCATTTGCACCGCATGTGGTACATGTGATGAAAACGAGATTATGTACACAGGGTCCCAGTTACATCCAACAACAAATGCAAGAGAAAAACAGTAATAACATCTAGAATTAACTAAGAAAAACATCAACTAGTAATACACTAAGCCCTAATGTAGTAGAAAAACATCATTATAAACAGCAGCACGAACATGAGTCTGTATGAGCAGATGGTCACAGATGAACACAGCAACAAGAAAACAGATCAGCATCAGCATGATGTGATATTTTGCAGTGTTTATTCTTATTATTTATTTATTCATGAGTCTAACAGCCTCAGGGTAGAAGCTGTTCCTCAGTCTAGTGGTTCTACATTTGATGCTCCTCAACCTCCGTCCTGAGGGGAGTGGGGCAAAGAGTGAGTGTGCTGGGTGAGTGAGGTCTTTCATGATGCAGGTGGCTCTTTTCCTGCATCTGGAGGTGTAAATGTCTGTGATGGTGGGGAGACTGACTCCAACAGACTTCTGTGCAGCCTTCACCACTCTCTGTAGAGCTTTCCTCTCTGCAACTGTGCAGCCTCCATGCCACACATTGATGCTGGAGCACAGGATGCTCTCCACTGCACACCTGTAGAAGGAGGTGAGGACTGGGCTGCTCAGACCAGCTCGTCTCAGCCGTCTGAGGAAGTAGAGTCTCTGATGACCTTTCTTGATCAGGCTGGTGGTGTTGTTGCTCCAGCTGAGGTTATCATTCAAGTGTACACCCAAGTACTTGTAGCTGGAGACCACTTCCACTGCAGATCCACTTATGTTCAGTGGGGTGTGGGTGTGTTTGTTCCTTCTGAAGTCCACAATCATCTCCTTTGTCTTCTTCACATTCATGTGAAGATTATTCTCTTTGCACCAGCTCTCCAGGTGTTCCACCTCCTGTCTGTAGCTGGACTCATCATTGTTTGTGATGCATCCCACCACAACTGTATCATCTGCAAACTTAACAATATGACAGCCTGGATGTGTGGCTGTACAATCATATGTGAGCAGAGTGAACAGAAGAGGGCTCAGCACACATCCTTGAGGAGAGCCAGTGCTGAGGGTAATGGTGGAGGAGGAGAAGTTGTGGATCTTCACGGACTGTGGTCTGTTTGTTAAGAAGTCTAGTACCCAGTTACAAACGGAGGGGCTTAGTCCAAGTGTGGATAGTTTGTCTATCAGAGTTTGGGGGATCATGGTGTTGAAGGCAGATGTGAAGTCCACAAAGAGGGTGAGAGCAATGTGGACCACAGAAGAGATGGCGTCCTCTGTTGATCGGTTCGCGCGGTATGCATACTGATGAGGATCCTCGTTGATGTTGACGGTTGTCTTGATGTGGGACATGACCAGTTTCTCAAAACATTTAGCGACTATCGGGGTGAGGGCCACCGGTCTATAGTCATTCAGACCAGTCACTGTGGAGCTCTTTGGAACTGGGATGATGGTGGCGGTCTTCAGGCAGGTGGGAACTGACTCCAGTGCAAGTGAGGTGGTGAAGATGTCAGCCAGCACCTCACAGAGCTGGTCCGCACATTCCTTCAGAACTTTCCCTGGGATGTTGTCTGGTCCGGTTGCTTTATGAGGGTTGATCCTTCTGAGACTGCCTCTCACTTCTGCTGCGGTCACTCTGAGATGCTCTTCATCTGGTGATGAGGTGAGTCTGGTGCTAGCTGGTCTGTTTGGATCTTCAAAACGTGCATAAAACTTATTGAGGGCATCAGGCAGAGATGGGTCCTTGGGGCATTGTTTGCTCTTGCCTTTGTAATCTGTTATGCATTTGATGCCCTTCCACATGCTCCGTGGGTCTTGTGAGGTGAACTGTCCCTCAATCCTCTGTGCATATGTGGCCTTGGCCTTCTTAATGCCAGCAACCAGCTCTTTCCTGCTCTTTCTCAGTTCCTCTGTGTTTCCAGACTTGAAGGCAGTGTCCCTGGCTGCCAGCAGGGTGCGGACCTCTTTATTTAACCAGGGTTTTGTGTTGGGGTAACATTTAACATATTTTTTTATGGATACATTTTCAGAGCATGTGCTAATATAACCCAGAACTGAGGAAGCATAAAGTTCCAGATCCACTGAGCTCCCATCAGTAGCTGCCTCCCTGAAGACAGACCAGTTTGTATTTTCAAAACAGTCTCTCAGCATGGGGGTGCTACCTTGAAGCCAAACTTTTATCTCTCTTTGTTCCGGCTTAAAGCGTCTGAGTGGGGGAAGCTGTCCTGGGACCAAGATCAAAGAGGAGTGGTGTTGCAGGAACAGTGTAGTGCGAGAAGTTATTGTTATTTGGTAATCGACAAACTCAATTTGTCCCAAAGGTAAACTCTCCATACCTGCTGACAAGCTCATCAGTTTTTTCTTGAGAAACTTATTGTTTTATTTAAAACAATAAGTTTGTATCTGTTGTGAGATGATTCTAGCAGTTTTTTAATCTACTTAGAATAGTATAACTCCAAATCGTTCATGAAACAGGAAGAAGGGCTTATTATCACAGTGAATGTGATACTTTGTTATATACTGTACAACTATATTTATGGCATCAGAGAAAGCTGAGCTTACATTATCCACATAACGTGAAATGGCATCAGCATGAAAAGGAGGAATGTAAAGTTTGAGATAAAAATTCAAGCCCCGGTACCGACAAAATCAAAAAATGCAGTGGAAAAAGGTGAAACACCCACACCTGTCTCCACCCTCATTTGCCCCACTCTGGACCCCTGAGCAAGGCCCTTAACCCCCACCATCTGCTCCCTAAAAAAACAGGTCTCTCTTGAAAATGAGTTATCGTTGCTCAATGAGACTACCTGTATAAATAAAGGGTAAATGAAAAATAAAACCATAATGACTTCTGCTCATTCTAAATTTGTCAAATGGTCTATATCTCCTAAAGTGAAGAACGACTTTAAAATAATAAATAAGATATATCCTGTAGCCATGTTTCTTGAAAGAAGATTTAAATTTGATGTTGAGTTGTGTGTTTGTTGTAAATCAGAAGATGAATCCATCAAGCAATATTTTTTCATGTCAATACAAACATTAATTTAACTGTTATTTATACAAATTAATCCCATTAAGCCGCTGGGACTAATTTACCAGAGACCTGAATTTTAAACGAAGAGTGATGACAACAATGGACAACAACAACAACAACAGACAATCATAAAGGATGCGTAAAAAAAATAAAAATAAAAAAATAAANTATATATATATATATATATGTGTGTATATATGTATATATATATATATATATATGTGTGTATATATGTATATATATATATATATATATGTGTGTATATATGTATATATATATATACGTATACGTATTATATAGACAGATAGATAATGAGTTTTGCAAAAACTTGTCATAAGAATATTTTATTAGTGTTAATGTTAACCCACCAAGAATATGCTGGTGAAGATTCTCAGTCATCCAGGATATGATCAATTCAAAAAATGTTCAATAGAAAAACGACTGGGCTTTATTTGTAATAGAAGACAGTTAACAGAAGGAAGGTTAACTGTAACAGAAGGTTTATTTGAAGAGCGAAACTTCTTCTGTTACAAATAAAGTCCAGTCGTTTTTCTATTGAACGTTTTTTGAACCCACCAAGAATATTTAAATACACTGAACCATGTGTTCAGCTTTAATGACTGTACCCCTAAGATTTACAGAGTGAAAAATCTTGAGAATAAGTTTAGTACTGTATTCAGCGAGCTATGACTGATTAAATGCGCAGATCCTTCATTGCACCTGTCAAACAGGTTACGGTACACTGAGTAGAGCAGGTGACCGGGCAATGCGGGATCTAGCTTGTATATGATGTCTGTGGTGCCAACTGCACCTGAACATAACATCCGCCTGGACGCAACATCCGTGGAAGGGGAGTGTGAAGGGACAAACTACCTACCACTTGTATTTTGCTTTCACTCGGACAGAAAAACAAGCCAGAAAAAGTGACTTAATGTTCAAAATAAGCCCAAAATTATAAGCGACTGTAGGGAAAAAAACAAGCCCAAAGTAGCACACTTGGCAACTATGGTCACGTGCGCACTCGTATTTATATGTGGATCGATGCTGAAATATCAATGATACTAAATGTTGCACTCTAGATTTTTTTTAAATATATTATTTTTATTTTATTTTTTTAATTTATTCATTCATTTAAGAGAAACAAAACAAATTAATCAAAAGACGAAGAAAATTCTTATATCTGCCCCTTATTTAAAATAAATAAATAAATAAATACAAACAACTCAGGAACAATCCCCAAAGCGAAAAAAAAACAAAAAAAAACAATAATTATGCATTCTTTATACGGTATCATACTTTCCTAACAATTTTTACTTAATAATCTTTTTTAAACATGTCAATTGTTTAGAATTTTTTTATTTCACAATCCTATTCCCTGAATTACAATGCAGCTCTTTCACACTAGTTCTAAATGGAGGTTTTACAAACATTTCCATTCCCTTAAGGTTAGAAAGACTCTCTTTTGATAACAAATTTTAATTCAATATTTGGATGTAATGTTTTTTTCTTATTAGCTTTATACATGACATGTGAAATACTCCATGATCAGCTGATTACAAGCTATAAACAGGAAGTAGCTACAATATGTTCATCTGTAAAAAAAAAATAAAAAAAGTAACGTCAAGTGAATCTGCCATTTTCTGTCATAATTACATTGTATGCTTAATGATTAAATTAAATGCTTAAAGCTAGTTGTGCTTTGTTTTGTGTGTTTTATATTTAAATATTAGGAGTGTAACGGTACGCAAAATATCATGTTTCGGGTCGGTTCAGTTTCAAGGAGGGCTTGGTTAGGTTAATTTTCAGTACAAAAAAGGCCAAAATGAAGCTTACAAAATGTTTATTGTGAAAATCTGCCGAGTAAACAATAGGTTTGTATAAAAATAAATAAAAGCGACCCATTTGGATGATATTTTAAATATACAGCACACTTTACAAAAAATAAAATTTACTAACAATAATAAAAATCGTAATAAATATAATAACAATCAGAACCAGAACATCGAGCAGCAACAGACCGTTTACAATCTAACTAATAAAGTTTTTAGTTTTTGGCCAAAAAAACAGCTTATCTACATTTTCTGCCAAAAGTTGCAGTGACAATATCTCCAGCAGTGGAGAAAACCTGCTCACTAGCAACAGAGGTAGCAGGAACAGAGAGGTAGCGCTTTGCTAATTTTACAGTGTGGTTGTATTTGGCCTAATTGTCTTTCCACCAAAGAAGAGGGTCAGCTTCAAGGGAAGGGCACCCAGAAGCTCTGTTCGCACAACCTCTTCTTGGACCTGCTCCAAAAGGGACTTGCTACTTCCCACCGGTCCCTGGGAAAGTTCACCAAAGAGTTCAGTCATTACAGTCTTCTTAGCTGGAGGTCACCTGGTGGATGATTTCCCTGAAGATGAAGAAGACTCAGCTGCTATCTTGGTGACATCCTTAGACTACAGAAAACACAAAGAGTTAAAAAAAATGAGTTAAGGTTATCATTTTAAATTAAAAAAGTTAATTAGCTCATAATAATACAATAACAATACCTCTTCTTAGCACTTTGAGATTTTTATTAATGAAAAGTGCGGTATAAATTGAATTCATTATTATTATTATTATTATTATTATTGCACAGTCATCATTTTTGTTATGAGGTGGTTGACTCCCTCGCTCATCATCATTGATGTGTGGCAGGGCTTTAAATCTGGGCTCCAGGGCTTGTTGATGATATCAGTTTTTAGCTTTTTCATAAAGTGCTGGTACAAAATTTGGCTGAAATGTTGACGTGATGGGATATCGTAGTGGGGCTCAAGAACTTTAATCATTTGAGTTAAAGCCAATGCATCAACAACAGAATAGATCCATAGCTTTAAAAACTCCTACAGCTTTTGTTTTTGCTTTGGACCGCTCTGAATTACCTGATAAAGGTTGTTTAAATGCTGCCGTTATTGGTCTTTGCACCAAGCTGCTTTTCTTCCTTGTAGAAAAGATGTTCACATTTGGATTATGTTGTTTCAGTGCGTTAACAAGTTAGACATGTTGCCTGCTGCCGATCCAATATCTGTGGAAAAACGTTGACTCACAGCTTTCAATTTGCACTTGTCTTTCCCCATTGTGTTTTAACAAGAAAGCCATAATGTTCCCAAACAGGAGATCACAATGAGATGAAAGGGTCTTCAAGCTCTGGCTTGTTCGTTGCCTGCTAATGGTGTGGCTACTCTTGCTACAAGACTATGCAACAATTAATAGTGCCATGCTGAAACACGCTTAGGAACTTTAGTTCCACGTGGCATAATCTCTTGTTACTCAAATTTAATGAGTGAAAAAAATTACCAAAACGGTACGCACATGGACCAAACCAAACATGCCGTTCTGAAATGGTTCAATACACCTTCAAGTACCATTACACCACTACTACCGTATTTTCCGGTGTATAGGTCAATTCTTTTTATGTTTTTTTCAAGGCCTGCGACCTATACACCGTTGCGACCTATATATGGCTTGTTATCACTTTCAGCTTGTTTTCACTTTTTTTGGGTTTGTCTGGACATCTTGGATAGGCGTGAATACTGGGAGCTATTCGGCTGTAGTGGATCCTATGGTATTGCTGGGCTGTAGGATCGGTTCTTCAACGTCGTTTGGACGCTGCTGCAGCGGTGTTGAGGTGGTGGTCGGGAGTCCTGACTCTTGGCTGAAGGATACTGCCTTCGGGCGGTAAGTTTGTTTAAAATAGGGCAGGCAAATCCAGACAAAAAAAAAACATGAGCTGCCTGAGTATAACTCAGATGATTTGGATGAGATCAAAAGGTCCTTGAGTTTCATGAGCTCTGAACTGGAGAAACTAACATCCCAAACTGAACTAATGAAGGGTCTATTCGAAGAAGTCAAACAATTAAAATCACAAATAGGACATAAAGATAAAAAAAATAATGGAATTAGAGCAAAAACTGGATTACCTTGAGCAACACACAAGACAATAACCTTGTCATCACCGGACTTGAAGTAAAGACTCGCTCTTATGCAAAAGTTGTTTCTGGTGCAAATACGACAGAAGATGCATCACACCAGGACCTAATGACCTTGGAGGAGCAGGTGGTGACTTTTTTGCAAGATAGGATATAGACATTGATCATGATGCTATTTCAATGTGTCACACTCTGCCCAGAAATCAGAAAATACTAAAAAAGTAGTTGTTGTCAGATTTATCAGTAGAAAAGCTAAAAATAATGTACTGATGCAGGCTAGAAAATTAAATGGAACAAAAGTTTACATAAATGAACATTTAACTAAGAAAAATGGCAACATCGCTCGTGAAGCAATGTTGTTAAAAAACAGAGCAAGATAGTGTCAACATGGACAAGAAATGGTAACGTCTGGATCAAGGTACAGGTAGGATCACAACCTAAAATAATAAAATAACTTAGGGATTTGGAAAGATTGAGGTGTGACCAGGTGATGACTTAATAATCTATTATGAAATATCCTGTTCAACAATTACCATGCGAACACTCTGACGAACAAATACACTGAATCATGACGATGTCTGAAGAATCAAAATACAAAATATACAACTTAGAAGATGTCATCAACAAAAATCTCCTTCCAGTTATAAAAGCTAGTGAGTATTATAATATGGACCAGTTCAACGAAATTAATATTGCAAATGGAGCATTCTCTATAATTCACTTTAATTGTAGAAGTATAAATGCAAACATATCTAATATATCAGATTATTTAAGAAAATTAAATAAAACGTTTTCAATAATGGCGCTATCTGAAACTTGGCTAAATGATGGAAACATAAACGATGCTTACATTCAAGGATATGAATTATATTACATGAATAGGAAAAATAAAAGAGGTGGAGGAGTTGCTATGTTTGTCAATAGTGTAATAAAATGTAGATTATATAGTGAAATGTCTTTACTTGTTGAAAATACAATGGAAATGATAACAATAGAAATGATAAACAAAAATAGCAAATAGCAATAGTTATTCACAGATAAAATTACTGCACTACTAGAAAAGAGTTCCCACAAAAAAGTTTTTTTGTGTGGAGACTTTAATATTGATCTAGGAAATATTATTGATTCATCTAACATCGGTACATTTTTGGATTCAATGTATAGTCTGAGTTTCTTTCCGCTGATATCAAATCCAACCAGAATCATAAATCATAGCGCTACGATAATTGATAATATTTTTACAAATATCACAGATGATGATGTGATGAGTGGTATTATGATGTCTGATCTAACTGATCATTTGCCAATTTACACAATTTACAAAAATGATGAAATTTTACCCAAAACAATTAAAAGAAATAATAAAATAATAAACACATCAAAGAAAGCCTTGGATAAATTAAAGAATGATTTGGATAAACAAAACTGGGAAGTCGTGTATGTGGATGATGTGAACAAATCATATGATGAGTTTATGAATATTCTAGCAACTCTGTATGAAAAAAATTGTGTGCAAAAATATACGATAAAAAAAGAACTGTTGATCAACCTTGGATGACGAAAGGATTGATAAACGCATGTAAAAAGAAGAACTATCTATACTCGTCTTTTTTGAAATCCAGAACACAAGAGGCTGAAAATAAATATAAAAAGTACAAAAACAAATTAGTTGGGATCATAAGAAAACAAAAGAGAGAATATTATAGTCAGTTATTACATAAAAGTAATGGTGACACTAGGGCAACATGGCGAGTAATAAATAGTGTTTTGAAAAAAACACAAAGTCAGAACGGGTCTTTCACAAAAAAATGATTAATGAAGATGAAATCCATGATGAAAATGAAATTGTGAATGGATTTAATGATTACAGTATTTTGCAAATGTTAGACCGAGCCTTGCAGCTACAATACCTAAAATTGATAAAAAATGTTGAGTTATTTAATCAAGAGTAATGTGAACAGTATGTTCCTTAATGGAACTTCCAGAGAAGAAATACTGAATGTTGTTAAAAAATGTACTGATAAAAGGTCTAAAGATTGTGATGACATTGATATGATGGTGGTGAAAGAAATAATAACTCATGTTATAGAACCATTTACATACATATGTAATTTATCATTTTCTACAGGTATATTCCCAGATAGAATGAAGGTGGCTAAGGTAGTTCCTCTTTTTAAAAATGGTGACAAGTGTGTATTTAATAATTATAGACCCATCTCTCTGTTGCCAGTTTTCAAAAATTCTGGAAAAATTGTTTGTGACCAGATTAGACCTATTTCTTGAGAAACATAATATATTAAGTAATAATCAGCATAGTTTCAGATAGAAATATTCAACATCCATGGCACTTATGGAGTTTACAGAACAAGTTTCAAAAGTTGTAGATCAAAAGCAACATTGTATAAGTATGTTTGTCGATTTAAAAAAAAGCATTTGGCACAATTGACCACACCATTCTATGTGATAAATTGGAACAATATGGAATTAGAGGACTAGCTTTGCAATGGATAAGAAATTATTTGAAAAATAGAAAACAATTTGTACAAATTGATGATGTAAGATCAAGCCCCAAAAGTGTTCTTTGTGGAGTACCACAAGGTTCTGTGCTTGGACCAAAATTATTTATTTTATATATTAACGATCTAGTGGAGGTATCTGATAGCCTTAAAAATGTTCTCTTCGCTGATGATACTACTTTTTTTTGTTTAGGTAAAGACTTGAAACAGATGATTGGGTTGATGAAGGAGTTTGTAAAAATACAAACTTGGTTCAAATTAAATAAGTTATCATTGAACCTTGATAAAAATAATTACCTGATATTTAGTACAAAAAAAAGATCACTGAGGATGTCCCCTTCACAATTGATGATGTTGAGATATGTAGAGTGAGTGAGATAAAGTTTCTAGGTGTGATTATTGATGAAAAACTGTCATGGAAACAGCACATTACTTCTGTAAAAACTAAAATGTCCAGAGCCATTGCAGTGCTCTACAAAGTTAAGGATTTTTTGAATAACAAAGCCTTGTATCTATTGTATAATACCATCATAGTCCCACATCTAATCTACTGTGTTGATGTATGGGGAAAAGCATGTAAAACCATTACTAAGCCTATCTTTATTCTACAGACAAGAGCTATAAGGATGATTACAAGAAAGTCTTACAGTCATCCTTCAAGTATATAGTTTCATCAATTGAAACTATTGACATTTTATCATTTGGTGGACTATAATATTCTTTTAGTAATGTATAAAGCTCAAAATACGATACTACCTCCAAATATTCAAACGCTTTTTGTCAGAAGGAAAAATTGTTATAATTTAAAGGGAACTGACATTTTTGTAAAACCTAAGTACAGAACCAGTTTAAAGAGTCGGTCTACATCAACACAGGGGATAAGTTTGTGGAATATTTTGGAAAACGATGTAAAAAAAAGTAGAGTCTATTTCTATATTTAAAAAAATGATTAAGAATAACTTGTTGAAAAGATATATTTACATTTTTGTTAATTTTGAAATGTAACTAGAAATGTAAACGTATGATGAGTTCTTTATTTCGTTATACTACTTATAGATGATCATTGTTTTAAATTGATTATTTGAACTGATTTTTTTTAAGGGAGCAGATATGATAAGATTTTTTTCTTCTTCTTCTTCCTTTCGCTTTAGATTTGTTTGTCTTGTTTTTTCTTTCTTGTTTTTCATTATTGTAAATTGTAACTTCTTGCTTCAAATCTGAAATGAATGAGTAAATAATACATAAATAAATATAAAAAATTTAAATCCAGCTCATTTCACAATTACGTTCATTTATTAAGGAAAAGTTCAGCTCAGACACATATTTGCTATAATTTTTATCAAACAAATAATTGTTTTTAAGTGTTAATCTTCTTAAAAGCCTTGCTGTGCGCTCCTGTGGCAGACATTTGCAGCAGAGCTAAACGTAGGTGCGACCTATACACCGGTGCAACCTATCTAGGGTTTTTTCCAATCTATTGGTGATAATTGGACAATGCCACCTATACACTGGTGCGACCTATACACCATAAAATACGGTACATACTAATAAACACTCTTGTCAGCCTGGTGTGTCACATATGTTATCCTCAGCCAAGAAACATTTATGGTGGCCTTCTTTGACCCAAGATGTCAAAGAGTTTGTTGCTACATGCTCTACCTGTGCCAGGAATAAACCAGGTAACCAGCCCCCTGCAGGTCTCCTCCAACCATTACCTACTTCCAGCAGACCATGGTCCCACATCTCAGTGGATTTTGTCACTGGCCTTCCTCTAGCCGAAGGTAACACAGTTACACTCACCGTCATTGATAGATTCTCCAAAGCAGCCCATTTCATTCCACCTGCCTAGGCTCCCCTCAGCATTTGAAACTGTTCAACTCCTAGTACAACATGTGTTTAGAATTCATGGCATCCCCTCTGATGTTGTATCTGACCAGAGCCCGCAGTTTATCTCCCAGGTCTGGCGTAACTTTTGTAAGGCTCTAGGAGCATCCTTGAGTCTAACCTCTGGTTATCACCCCCAGTCAAATAGTCAAGCAGAATGGTGCAACCAGGAGCTAGAGACCACCCTCATATGTGTGGCCAAGAGCAACCCCTTTGAATTGAGTCAGAACCTAGTCTGGGTGGAGTATACCCACAACTTCCACACCTCAGCAGCAAAATGTGCCCCCATTCAAAGCTTCACTGAGTTATGCTCCTCCCCCTTTTCCCAGCCAGGAGATTGAGATTGCTGTATCATCAGTACAGCATCACTTTCAGTGCTGTCAGAGGATCTGACAACAGACCAATGTCTCCCTTCTATGAACAGTCACCCAAAATAAACGGTTCACTGATAGCCACCATTACACTGTACCGGCCTACCAAGTGGGACAATGGGTTTGGTTGTCCACCAGAGACATTCACCTAAAGAACACCCAAAGAAAGATGGCCCCACGCTTCATTGGACATTTCCCCATCATGAAAATTATCAGCCCTTCTGCCGTCCGGCTCCAATTGCCCCCTACCATGACATTTCATCCCACATTCCATGTCTCACAGGTAAAACCTGTCTCCAAAAGCCCCTTGTGCCCTCCGACTGACCTCCCTCTATCCTCCCGTCTCATTAACAATCATCCAGCGTTCACCGTCTGCCGAATCATGGACATGAGGCACTGGGGTCGAGGCTTCCAGTATCTGGTGGACTGGGAGGGATATGGCCTGGAGAAAAGTTCTTGGATTCCATGCTCCTTCATCCTTGACCTAAGCCTCATCTCAACCTTCTTCAAAGCCCACCCAGAAAAGAGGCACAGGTCGCCAAGAGACAAATCTGGAGAGGGGGATACTGTGAGAGTACTGCCTTCTGCAGCTCCTGGATTAAAGATGGCCACTAATTATACACACCTGCAGGTCATCTCACCAACAAGGAGCCATCACTACTTCAGGCTGCAGTCAAGCTCTACTCTCTGCTGGAGCATTCATCTCACTTCATTGTAGTAATGCGGAATGAAAATGAACAGTTTCAACAAACATATTGTTGCTTCTAGCTCATTACTGTTTGACACAGTTAAAAATGGAAAATCAGCCATTTCATCTAATAATCAAACTTCTACAAATCAAATCCCTCCTACAAGTCAATCCTCAGTCAATCACACCTTCTCTTTTTCTCCGTTCTAAGTCAGTGAGGTAAACAAACTGTTAAAAGGTCTTGATCCTAAAAAATCTGCAGGTCCAGATGAACTTCCACCTTATTTCTTAAGGTTGGCTGCTCATATCATCTCAGTCCCTGTGACCCACATCTTTAATCTGTCCATAAGCCAAAATTCCATTCCGGATGCTTGGAAAACAGCCTTTGTTCTTCCTTTGCTGACAGGAGGTGACCCCACCTCACTGAACAATTATCGACCGATCTCTAAACTCTGCATTTTAGCCAAGGCTCTAGAAAAACTGATAAACTCTGAGATCAAAAATTATCTGGACTCATTTAACATCTTACCTCTCCATCAATCTGGTTTCAGGAAAAAACACAGCACAACAACTGCTTCTCTGAAGGTTTTGAATGACGTTGTTGAAGCATTGGATGCTAAGGATTATTGTGCTGCACTTTTCTTAGACCTGTCTAAAGCTTTTGACACTGTGGATCATAACATCTTGTGTCATAAGCTCTCAGAAATTGGTTTCTCAGATCACACCATTGGTTGGTTTTCTAATTATCTTTCCAATCGGAGGCAATGTGTTCAACATAACGGTACTTCTTCCAGTTATTTAACAGTTAAAAACGGTGTACCACAAGGCTCAGTTTTAGGACCAACCCTCTCTACAATCTACATAGCTAATGTAGGTCAGAGCATCCCTGATGCATCCTTACATTTCTATGCTGATGATACAGTTGTTTACTGCCAAGCTAAAACAGTAGCTAAGGCTTTCCAGTTATTGCAATCCGCTGTTGACATCATTCAGTCAGATCTGTTCCGTCTCAAACTTGTCCTAAATGCTGATAAAACAAAAAGGATGTTTTTTTTTCAAGTAGGAAGTCGGTCCTAGCAGATCTTCCTCTGATTTTATCCTCAAACGGTGTCCCAATTGAGTTTGTTGATTCCTATAAATATTTGGGTATCCTGGTCGATTCACATCTCTCTTTTAAACTCCACGTGGAAAACCTAGTAAAGAAACTGAAAGTTAAACTGGGTTTCTTTTTCGGAAATAAATCATGTCTAACACTTAATGCTAGGAAACGCCTTGTATCTGTGACTTTCCTTCCCTCCATTGATTACGGTGACATTATCTACATGAATGCTCCTACAAGCACCCTACAGATTTTGGATGTAGTCTATCAGGAAGATTGGAGTTGTTCAGAACATCTTTCTGGAAGCAGATGCGCTCCGGTTCACGCTCCAGGGGAAAGAAAAGGAAGCGGTGCTCCCGAGGTCAGAAGCGGGGCTGCCGAGCAGGAATTATGACGAGACTGCGGGCAGACGCTAAAACCGGGAGACCCCCGATGCCGGCTCTTTTTCTGTCCAACGTCCGTTCGTTGGACAACAAAATGGATCTGCTCCGACTGAGAGTAACAGCGTTGGAGGAGTTGAGGAGGTGCTCTGTGCTCTACCTGACAGAAACGTGGATCTCTGAGGATACACCGGACTCTGTTTATGAGCTGGACAATCTTTTTCAGAACAGACCGGTGCACAGAGACTACGGGAAAAACACGAGGCAGTGGTGTGTGTGTTTACGTGCACAAGGATTGGTGCTCGAACTGTACTGTGATAAAAAGGCTCTGCTCAACTGCTGTGGAGTTGATAACGGTAAGGTGCCGTCCTCATTACATGCCCCGTGACTATTCAGTGATCCTTATCACTGCTATTTACATAGCGCCTGATGCTAATGCTAATGACGCCCAGGGATAAATTCATGACTTACTCACCTCGCTGCAGTGTAAATATCCTGAGGGGCTCTTCATTGTCTCTGGTGACTTCAATCACGTAGATTTACAGGTCTCCCTCCCAACCTTCAATCAGCACATTTTCACAGCAACAAGAGGAAATAAAACAATTGACCAAGTCTACAAGAATGTGAAGAGGGCGTACACGACAAAGCCACGCCCACCGCTCGGGGCTTCCGATCACTGCTCTTTGATCTTGGTCCCAACACAGCTCCCCCCACTCAGACGATCCAAACCGGAACAAAGAGAGATAAAAGTTTGGCTTCAAGATAGTTCCTCCATGCTGAGAGACAGTTTTGAAAACACAAACTGGTCTGTCTTCAGGGAGGCAGCTACGAATGGGAGTTCAATGGATCTGGAACTTTATGCTTCCTCAGTTCTGGGTTACATTAGCACATGCTCTGAAAATGTATCCATAAAAAAATATGTTAAATGTTACCCCAACAAAAAACCCTGGTTAAATAAAGAAGTCTGCACCCTGCTGGCAGCCAGGGACACTGCCTTCAAGTCTGGAAACACAGAGGAACTGAGAAAGAGCAGGAAAGAACTGGTTGCTGGCATTAAGAAGGCCAAGGCCACGTATGCACAGAGGATCGAGGGACAGTTCACCTCACAAGACCCACGGAGCATGTGGAAGGGCATCAAATGCATAACAGATTACAAAGGCAAAAGCAAACAATGCCCCAGGGACCCATCTCTGCCTGATGCCCTCAATAAGTTTTATGCACGTTTTGAAGATCCAAACAGACCAGCTAGCACCAGACTCACCTCATCACCAGATGAAGAGCATCTCAGAGTGACCGCAGCAGAAGTGAGAGGCAGTCTCAGAAGGATCAACCCTCATAAAGCAACCGGACCAGACAACATCCCAGGGAAAGTTCTGAAGGAATGTGCAGACCAGCTCTGTGAGGTGCTGGCTGACATCTTCACCACCTCACTTTCATTGGAGTCCGTTCCCACCTGCCTGAAGACCGCCACCATCATCCTAGTTCCAAAGAGCTCCATAGTAGGGGTGGGCGATATTACCAAAAAATGATATCACGATATATTTTTTGAAATACCCCGATAACGATATCAGACGATATTTCACAACAGTCACCAGAATACAAAAAAAATATTCATATTTAACAAGCAAAAATATATATACCGCACCAGCCGCCACTGAGGTGTGCGGTAATGACTATTCTAACACTTTAACACATTTTAAAAGAGCATACAGTAAATAAAAATAATAATTTCTTACTTTAAGCGGCAGCTTCTGTCATCAGTTTGCTGTTAGCTCCAGCTGTTAGCTCCAGTTGTTAGCACCGCTGCGTTACGTCTGAGCTTCGCAGCTTTCTGTAGCACCACGCAGTTTAAACCCTTTACAGAAGGACTGTTAGTATCCTAACTTCATACAGTTGGAGACAGAAAAAGTTTTAATGACTTACCGACGCCGCAGTCTGTGCGCGCCGCGTTCAGCTGTTAGCATTTTAGCCCCCAAACCCGCAGCTCCGGGCAGTCCGGTTTAGCTGCACGCACCTCCTAAAAGGTTGTCGGCTTTATTATTCCAAGTTAGCGCGTTGTCCCCCGATGTCTTCGGCTTCCAGTCCGACATCGAGGCGAGCTCCAGGGACCTCTGATCGCTCAAAGCCGGCTGCCCGGTGAAGCTACGAGGATGCAGCTATGAGGCTAATGCTAGCTCGTTCCTCCTCCTCGGGTTCGGTGTGCGCGCGCATGCGTATTAACAAAATGTAGGGCATCTCCACATGAAGGCAGTCTCCACGGAACACCGGCTGCTGTCTGCTGCTTCACGCGGTCCGCGTTCCTCCACAAAACCACCGTTATCGCAAAGTGACGCAGTCAAATGACGTCATCATAGGATGCCGCGATATAATTTTTTTCACCGGTGTCAAAAAATCCACCGGTATTATCGTAGACGAGACGATATGGCCCACCCCTACTC
>JBBPBX010015720.1:6204-21454 GCA_038048925.1 Garcialebias charrua
ATACCGGTATATATATCAAAGTCAAAGTCAAAAGTCAAAGTCAACTTTATTGTCAAAACTGCAATATGTAAAGGACATACAGTACACAGGATTGAAATATACCTTTTACCAGTTGACGTCATCAGGCAAAGCTCGCCTGAAACGAGCGTTCTGATTGGACGGCAAAATGCCGCGGCGAATCGAAAACGGAAGTAGGGACTAAGGAAGGAGCCGATGAGCTTCGTAATGATAGCGAGTTGTACTTTAGAAGCTTGATTTCTTAAAATAGTGAACAACCACTGGTCAAAATGCCTGAACATTGTGCCACGGATACGAGAGGAGGTGATTGTGTGCGCTGATGGAAAATGGGGAAATCCTTCAGGCTTTTTGCGAATGTCCAGCAGGGTGAGTCGTTGTGTGTGGTTGTCAACAACCTGTATATCCAAGCGTCAGAAATAAATGTTTTAAATTTCTCACGCCACCAATACTTCTGATATTTAGACTGATTTGGTTATTGTTACAGGTTCAACATCTTCTGTTAGCTGCTATAACTAGCGCCATGTCTTCATAAGAGCCGTCAGTAAGTATGTAAACAAAAACATGACATTTGAGTCAGTCACACAATGTTTTAAATTTATCACACCAATACTTCTGATATTTAGACTGATTTGGTTATTGTTACAGGTTTAACATCTTCTGTTAGCTGCTATACTGTAACTAGCACCATGTCTTCATAAGAGCCGTCAGTATTAGCACAGTATGTAAACAAAAACATGACGTTTGAGTCAGTCACACAAATGTTCACAGCGTCCTTATTTCTTATTTGATTTCTGTAAACTATTTTGTAAATTAAACTTGAGACAATTGGTGATGTTGTGATGTGAAAAATAAACACTATCCCAAGAGATACATTTACCGTATTTTCCGGTGTATAGGTCGCACCTTTTTATGGTTTTTTCAAGGCCTGCGACCTAAACTCAGGTGCGACCTATATATGGCTTGTTATCACTTTCGGTGAAACAACTTTTTAAATCCAGCTCATTTCACAATTATGTTCATTTATTAAGGGAAAAGTTCAGCTCAGACATATATTTGCTATAATTTTTATCAAACAAATAATTGTTTTTAAGTGTTTATCTTCTTAAAAGCCTTGCTGTGCGCTCCTGTGGCAGACATTTGCAGCAGAGCTAAACGTAGGTGCGACCTATACACAGGTGCGACCTATACACCAGAAAATACTGTATTAGCTTTCCTGGGAAAATTTAATTATGTTTGATAACGTATTTAATATTGCACTTTTGACACGCTGTTACAGCTTACACTCTATTAGACGTAAAGTTAAATGTGTGATAAACCTTAAATATATTACAAAAAATATATTTTGCATGTGAATTGCATAACAATATGGTTGTATATTGTGTTTGTTTTTGCAGACAAGGAGGTGGCTGCAACCATGTTGGAAATACATTCTAAATCAACCTGCACCCAGTTGCCTTGTACATGGAAGGGACCAGCCCCAAAAACAAACTGCACCTGCTACTTAGATGAGCTGCAAGTTTTAAAGTGAGTTTAATCAGTGTTCCTCCAGAAATTTCATATTACGCTTATAACACAAATACCCAGAAAGGTGACTTTCAGTCAAACTTCACCAACAACTGGAATAATACAATATCACTTATTTTGTCTTATTCCAGTCAAAAAACTATTCAACATTGTACAATTGTAGTTTATTGTACTGTATTGTTAATTATTGTGGTTTTCTATTGGCACTAGATAATAAATAAATGCAATCACATATGTACGGTTTTAAATGTTTTCTACAATTGTAAGATCTGGAATAGTTTTTTGACATTTTTTAAAAAACACTTCTACAAACAGATTTGCTAATATGTGTTTGATATCAACCACATTTTTCATGTTGGTGTCATTTAAGGCTCATGACATCGGCGTTGAGAAGTTTTCCAGGAGAACGCTGAACAGCCTGCGTTTTGACCCACGACATCCTGATGAACGGAATGAGCCCATCACTGCTGGCTGGTCTTCACAAGAACATTTTGAGCGTGGAGCCAATGTTGACCTTTTGCAGGTGTAGTAATAAACTTTAAAAACCACTAACGCTTATCTGTATGTTTCTTTAATTCCTTTATTTTGTCTAGATTTTAAAGCTACATGTTTTTTCTTTTGAGGTATGCTCAAAGCCCCTGGCTGCGGTTTCTCGATCCAGACACTCTGGCAGATGAAGTAGCTGACGGCCGCGGCCCCCTGTCCAGTCTCCACGCCATCAGAGAGACCTGCCAGAAGTTCAAAACATCTTTAAATGTCTCACAAGCACAATCAGATTTAATTGAGGCAGAAACACGCAAACAGTCGTGAAATTGTGAAGTTCCCCGTGATGTTTTTGCACAATGTCAAGATGATTACAACAGAAGCTTTTCTCATTTTACTGATTAAAATCCAGCTGAAGTTTGCACGTTATCAAGATGTTTCTACCAGTTTTTTGGGTAATAAACTGTACATTACTGAAATGGCTTCATTTTTATTTCAATTATTACATTCAATAATTGCACACATTCTGTATTTTGCATAGAAAATAAAGTTAATGTCCAAAGTCTGAATGAAAAGAGGAAAACCGTTACCTTGCTTGAAAAAGAAGTTTAGGAAATCCCTAGACTTTATGAGCGCGGAGCTGACGAAGGTGGCGTCACAGCAAGAGCTTTTGATGGGGCTGTTTGACGAGGTGAAGCGGTTGAGAGTCGCAGTAAGTGAAAGAGACAAAAGAATAACTGAATTAGAGCACACAGTGGATTTTTTGGAGCGATATACGAGACGTGATGAATTGCTGATTACTGGATTGGACATTAAACATTTGACTTATGCTCATGCGGATGCAAACATGATCACAACGGAGGATTCTACTCCAGCAGAACTGCTCACGCTGGAACAACAGGTTGTGACTTCTTTGCAAAGCAAAAAAATTGAAATCAAATCTGAAGACATCTCCATCTGTCACACCCTGCCAACCAAATCTGACAAGTTCAAGCCAATCATTGTCAGATTTATAAGCAGGAAATCAAGAGACAATTTAATAATGCAGGCAAAAAAATTGAAGGGGACAAATATATATATAAATGAACACTTAACAAAAAGAAATGGAAATATAGCACGCGAAGCCAGATTGTTAAAAAAGCAAAAAATAATAATGGCAACTTGGACACGAAATGGAAATATTTGGATTAGAGTAAAGGAAGGGTCACCATCAAAAATGATCAGAGACCTGAAGGATTTAGAAGAATTCAAAAAGGAATAAGTCATTAAATACAATATCTGAATAAATTAGTACATGAGAATTTAACATAAGTTAAATCAAATGGACAAACACATTGATATATGACTAATGAAGACTCAGAGTCTAAAATTAACAAGATCTACAGTTTGGATGAGGTGATCGATTCACAAATGTTTCCAATAGTTAAGGAATCAGAATATTATAATGACAAACATCCATCCATCCATCCATCCATCCATCTTCTTCCGCTTATCCGGGGTCGGGTCGCGGGGGTAGCAGCCTAAGTAGGGAGGCCCAGACTTCCCTCTCCCCAGCCACTTGGAGCAGCTCCTCCGGGGGAATCCCAAGGCGTTCCCAGGCCAGCCGAGAAACATAGTCCCTCCAGCGTCCTGGGTCTTCCTCTGGGTCTCCTCCCGGTGGGACATGCCCGGAACACCTCACCAGGGAGGCGTCCAGGAGGCATCCTAACCAGATGCCCGAGCCACCTCAACTGGCTCCTCTCGATGTGGAGAAGCAGCGGCTCTACTCCGAGTCCCTCCCGGATGACTGAGCTTCTCACCCTATCTCTAAGGGAGAGTCCAGCCACCCTGCGGAGAAAACTCATTTCAGCCGCTTGTATCCGAGATCTCGTTCTTTCGGTCACAACCCAAAGCTCATGACCATAGATGAGGGTGGGAACGTAGATCGATCGGTAAATTGAGAGCTTTGCCTTTTGACTCAGCTCTCTCTTCACCACGACAGACCGGTACAGCGCCCGCTTCACTGCGGACGCTGCACCTATCCGCCTATCGATCTCACGCTCCAGTTTTCCCTCATTCGTGAACAAGATCCCGAGATACTTAAACTCCTCCACTTGGGGCAGGACCTCCTCCCCGACCCGGAGAGGGCATGCTACCCTTTTCCGGCTCAAGACCATGGCCTCGGATTTGGAGGAACTGATCCTCATCCCGGCCGCATCACACTCGGCTGCAAACCGCTCCAGTGAAAGTTGTAAATCACGAACTGATGAAGCCAGTAGGACCACATCATCTGCAAAAAACAGAGAAGCGATTCTAAGGTCACCAAAACGGATCCTCTCAACACCTTGGCTGCGCCTAGAAATTCTGTCCATAAAAGTTATGAACAGAATCGGTGACAAAGGGCAACCTTGGCGGAGTCCAAACAATTTAATAATATTGATTTAGCAGAGGGATCTCTATCTATCATTCATTTTAATTGTAGAAGTATAAATGCAAACATATCAGCAATAATTGATTATCTAAAACAACTAAATAGAACTTTTTCAATAATAGCATTTTCTGAAACCTGGCTTCATGACTCAAATATGGACAATATTAACTTGGAAGGATATGAGTTATATTACATAAATAGAAGTGGTAAAAGGGGTGGTGGAGTCGCTTTGTTTGTTAATAATAAAATAAATTGTAAAATTATTAGCAAAATGTCATTGACTATTGATAATGTCATGGAATTATTAACTATTGAAATAATAACTAAGAAGTCTAAGAATATAATAGTAAGTTGTATATATCGATCACCAGAATCAAACATAGAACTATTTACTGAAAAAATTATGGACGTGCTTGGGGGAAGTTGTACTGTAATAAAACAATAATTTTTTGTGGTGACTTTAACATTGACTTGGGAAATATGACGGACTCAAATAATATTGGCACATTTATAAGTTCAATGCAAAGTCTAAATCTTTATCCGTTAATATCTAAGCCTACCAGAATCACATCTCATAGTGCCACAATAATTGACAATATTTTTACAAACATAATAGATGGAGCAGTGATTGCTGGCATTTTAACGACTGATGTAAGTGATCATTTGCCGGTTTTCATGCTTTATAAAACTGATCAATATGATACGAAAACAATTAAAATAAAAAAACAATAATAAACACATCCAAAAAAGCCTTGGATAAATTAAAGGATGATTTGAATAAACAAAACTGGATGGATGTGTATGTTGATGATGTAAATATTGCTTATGATAATTTTATGAATATCTTGGGAGCTCTATATGAAAGTAATTGTGTGGAGAAAAAATATATAAAGACAAAGATTGTTCATAAACCATGGATGACAAAAGGACTGAAAAATGCTTGTAAAAAAGAATAATTTGTATTCACTTTTTCTGAAATCAAGGACCAAAGAATCTGAAGAAAAATATAAGAGGTATAAAAACAAACTGGTATGGATTATAAGATGACATAAAAAGAATTATTACAGTGGTTTATTAGATAAAAGTAAAAAAGACATCAAGACTACATGGCGTGTAATGAATGATGCTTTGAAAAGTAAAGTAAAGACTGGAGTATCACAATGTTTTGTTAAGGATGATACTGAAATATATGAACAAAATGAAATTGTCAATCAATTTAATGATTATTTTGTTGACTCCGGCCGAAGTCTTGCAGCTAGCATACCAGATGTACAAGGAAGTGTAACTCATGCGGTTAATGGTTGCAATGACAATTTAGTTCTTGAAGGAACTGACAAAAATGAAATAATGAACATGGTTAAAAAACTTTCAAACAAGAAATCTAAAGACTGGTTAGATATGGATATGACCCTTGTGAAGGAAATTATCAGTTTTGTCATTGAGCCTTTTACTTATATATGTAATTTGTCATTCTCAACAGGGATATTCCCTGAGGGTATGAAAATTGCAAAGGTAATTCCACTCTATAAAAATGGTGAAAAATGTAAGTTTGATAACTATAGACCAATATCATTGCTGCCCCAGTTCTCTAAGATACTAGAAAAATTATTTGTGATCAGACTGGATAGATTTCTTGATAAGCAGATGGTTCTGAGTGATAACCAATATGGTTTCAGAAAAAGCCATTCAACATCTATGGCTCTCATGGACCTTATTGAACAAATAACTACAGCTATGGATGAAAAACAATATTGTGTCAGTATCTTTGTTGACCTCAGAAAAGCCTTTGATACTATTGATCACTGCATTCTTTTGGAGAAATTGTACAAATATGGAATGAGGGGTCAAGTATTGCAATGGGTATCTAGTTATCTGACAAATAGGAAGCAATTTGTTCAAATAAATGAAGTAAGATCCAAATTTGCTAATATTACGTGTGGGGTCCCACAGGGTTCAGTGCTTGGTCCAAAGTTGTTTCTTTTGTACATAAATGATTTGGTGAATGTGTCGGGGCTGTTTAGGTGTGTTCTGTTTGCAGATGATACCACTTTTTTTTGTTTAGGAACAAATTTGGATCATATGCTGAACATGATGGAAACAGAGTTTGTAAAAATACAGACTTGGTTTGGGCTTAATAAATTATCGCTAAATTTGAAGAAAACAAGTTATATGGTATTTAGTAATAGAAATACCACAGTTGATGCTACATTTAAAATTAATGGTAACATAATTAGTAAAGTGACAGAAATGAAATTTTTGGGTGTAATTATTGATGAGAACCTAACCTGGAAATCTCATCTTAATTATTTGAGAACAAAGATAGCCAGATCTATTGCTGTATTATACAAGGCAAAAGAATTATTTAACGATAAAGCACTACTTATATTATATAATGCGATAGTTCTTCCATATTTGACATATTGTGTTGAAATTTGGGGAAAGGCATGTAAAACATCTACAAATTCTATTTTTATTTTACAGAAAAGAGCAATAAGAATCATCTCAGGAAAGCATTACACTCACCCATCTAACATACTATTTAAACAGTTAAATTTATTAAAGTTTTATGAACTGGTTGACTATGGAATTCTTCAGGTTATGTACAGAGCTCATACAAATTCCTTACCTCCATATATTCAATCTTATTTTATTAAGAGAGTCAGTAACTACAATTTAAAAGGATTAGAAATGTTTGTAAAACCAAAAATTAGAACAAACTCAAAGGAACGATGCACATCAGTTCAAGGAATAAGACTGTGGAATGTTTTGGATAAAAGTTGTAAAAACGCCTCCTCAATGTTTTTGTTTAAGAAATTGGTAAAAAGTAGTCTATTGAAAAAATATGAAATTGTTTAGCTTATTCTTTTGAAATCGGTTGTTCTTGGCACGGAGTCAGTTTTTGACTTGTTATGTTATATAATGCCTATTTAAGTTTGAATGTAATTTATGTATTTTATTTCATAAGTATTTTCTTTTTTTTAAAAGGAGCAGATGTTATAAGATTTTATCTTCTTTCTGCTTCCTTTCATTTTCTTTGTAAATTGTATTTTTTGTTTTGTTTTAATATTTACTCAATTTTAATTGAAAATGAATAAAGTTTTGAAAAAAAAAAAGTCACGTAAGCACAGGTGTGTATGATGTCCTCCAGAATCGGGTGCAGGTCCCATCTAGAAGATTGAAAGATTTTCTTCGGCCAATCAGTCGCTCCACATGAACGCACACTTCAGCGCGATTTGTCTGGTCTGCTCCACCTGTAAATGATGAAGAACAGCTTCTGTCATTTTTGAAGACAAATATGAAGACCTCAAAACACAATAAACAAAACAGTCTTATGTATAGTTAAACTGTATGCTTATACACACAGAGCAATGAATGGTTAACTTCACTGTCACACACACACACACCTCTCGTGCATGTGCGTGCATTAGTTTTGACCCATAACATGCAAAGGACGATGTATTACAAAAATGAAATGTCGAGGAATAGGCAGATACAGGGTTTTCATTAAAACTAGTGACAACTGCATCTTTTTTTCAGATGAATTAATTAAAATTGTATAATTTGCATGAACTTGTAATTTAAACCTAACACATTATTTAGAGCATTTAATTTTTCAATAGCAACCTCAGTTTGAGCATATATGCCATAAGATTTTCTGAATTTTCTTTATGCCAGCAATGTGTACATTCCTTTCCAACTGAGAAATATTATTATACAATTAATACTTGAGATATCCAAAAAAGCTAAGTCTGGTCCTCTGGACATTCAAAAAACAAAACAAAACAAAGACTGATGAAACAATGGTCTCTTTTGATGTCACATCACTCTTTACGTGCATTCCTGTTGATGAAGCAGTAGAGGTGGTCTGTTTAAGGTTAAAATCAGACACCACTCTGAACAGCAGGACCACACTTTCCACAGAACAACTGTGTCAACTCTTGAAACTGTGCCTGCAGTCAACCTACTTCACATATGGGCAGAGGTGGGTAGAGTATTCAAAATTTTTACTCAAGTAAAAGTATTGTTACTTGAACCAAATAGTACTCAAGTAAAAGTAGTGAGTAGGCATCCAAAAATTTACTTGAGTAAAAGTAATAAAGTACTTTGATTATAACCTACTCAAGTAGTGAGTAACTGCGGAGTACCATCTCGTGTCATTAAATTATAACATGCAAATGGATTTACAAGGAAACATAACTTTTAATGAGACTGAACATACATTGTTATAAATAAAAACACAAAGGCAATACCAGCCAAAAGGATTTAGAAATAAACCACTTATCTTTTACATTGTTGTAAATAAAAAACAAACACAAAGGCAACTGTAGCCCAAATAATTCTGCTAAATAATAATAAACTTGACTTTCTGCAAAACTTTGTTTCTACCAGTAAATGTTGGAACTCATTTTCTTACATTTTGACATCCTATAAACAGCACTAACTGTTTACCAGAATCTCCGACGTCACTCAACATGGCCCGCGCGGAGAGTTTGTTGTGGTCACGTGACTGGTTGGCTTCACTTGATTGGTTACATGTCAGGTGACAATAAGTTACGCAATAATTTTGCTGCAAATGTTTTTACATACTTGAAACAAAAGTAACTGTAGCGATCGGCAGAAAGCCCAAAGTAACTGAGTAAAAGTTGCGGTTTTCTCCCCTAAAATTTACTCAAGTAAAAGTATAAGTCTTACACATTTAAACTACTCTCACAAGTACAATTTTCTCAAAAAGCTACTTAAGTAAATGTAACTGAGTAAATGTAACTCGTTCCTACCCACCTCTGCATATGGGGAGCAATATTATAGGCAGAAACATGGGTGTGCTATGGGGTCTCCAGTTTCTCCTATTGTTGCCAACCTGTACATGGAGGAGGTAGAAAAGAGAGCCTTGACGTCCTTTTCAGGGAGACCACCAAGTCATTGGTTCAGGTATGTTGACGACACCTGGGTTAAAATTAAATCTCAGGAAGTCCAACATTTCACTGATCACATCAACTCTGTGGATAAATATATCAAGTTCACACGAGAAGATGTAAAAAATGGCAGGTTGGCTTTCTTGGACTGTGAGGTCTCAGTTTCTGATAGAGGAAATTTGCAAACTGAGGTGTACCGCAAACCCACACACACAGACCAGTATTTACAGTTTGACTCCCATCACCCTCTGGAGCACAAGTTAGGAGTCATCAGGACTCTGTACCACAGAGCAGACAGCGTCCCCACTAACTCAGGAGCCAGACAGAAGGAGAAATCACACACAAAACAGGCTCTAGAGAAATGTGGATATCCTAACTGGGCCTTCCTGAAAGCAGAGAAGAAACCCAAACAGGACTCCAGCCAGCCATCAGGTGAAAAGAAGGAACCCAGACCCAGACCAGTGGTCATTCCGTATGTTGCGGGAGTTTCAGAGACATTGAGACGTTTATTTTCTAAACACAACGTCCCAGTGGCTTTTAAACCCCAAAATACATTACGACAAAGACTGGTTCATCCCAAAGATCCAGTCCCCCGGCACAAACAGAGTAATATTGTGTATGCTGTTCAGTGTCAGGAGGGCTGTGATCAGTCTTATATCGGGGAAACTAAACAGCCACTGGCCAAAAGGATGGCCCAGCACAGAAGATCAACATCATCAGGTCAGGACTCTGCAGTCTACACTCATCTCCAGGCCAGCGGTCACTCTTTCAGGGATGAAGATGTTCACATCCTTGATAGAGAGGAACGATGGTTTGAGAGAGGAGTAAAGGAGGCCATCTTTGTGAAAAGAAACCGTCCATCATTAAACAGAGGTGGAGGCCTCCGGGTTCAACTGTCCCCCACTTACAATGCTGTTATTGCTAGTATCACTCAGCCCTCTGTGAATAGCAAACAACCATCAGGGTGTTAACGATCCATCGTCAGGCTGATGGTCCTCCTTGATCATGTGAGCAGCTGGTTTCGGCTGTCATCAGCCAACTGGTTGATCCACTGTGGGAGGGTGCTATTTATAAGACTGAGCTGAACTCAGCTTCTCAGACTGAGGAAGTCTTTCGGACGAAAGACGAAACGTTTCTACAGTTTTTTTTTTTTGCTTTGTTTTGTTTTGTTTTTTGAATGTCCAGAGGACCAGACTTAGCTTTTTTGGATTTTTCTACCTGGATTATTGAGCATGCATCAGAGTAATACTTGAGATACATTAGTTATTTTTTTATCAACACTAATTCCATTTAATCATTTTTTTCTCCCATTCTCATTTCACTCTATCGGTATATGTTTGAGAGGATGATTGCTCCTTTTTTTCTGTGACAGCATGTCACAGATGCTCCCAGCAAATCTGCTATTAATTTACAGAAACAGAGAAATGGCTGAAATGTTTTCAGATGCAGTGCTGTTAGACCTCAAATAATGTAAAAAAAAAAAAACAACAACAACAACAAACATGTTTGTCTTGTGGAAACTACTACTGTATATTTTTTCAACGCAGAAATAGTTCAAATGATTACAGGCTAACAGTGCAGTGGTCTGTTCATTTTTATACAGCTGAATGTTTTGACATTTTACTCACCTGTTATTTCTTCAGGGGGGGTTGAAGGAAGAATCTCTTTGCATGTCGCAGGTTGAAACTTCAACACAGGCAGTGGACTGAGGTACAGCCAGGTCTAGTAGAACTAGCTAGCAGTGGTGGGCAGATGAACGCCAGGGAGCGCTAAAGCGCTAATCCGCTTACAGTGGACCTAAACTTTTTGTCAGCGTTTTTGTGAATTGACTAACTTTTATAATTCATAAGCGGATTTGTGCTATTTTTATTTAAAATGCAGTACCGCTAATAACTAATTATCTATCAGTAAAAACCAATAAACTTATTTACAAGCTCTTATGCTGGCTTGTTTTACCTTTTTCCCCACGTAAAGAGCAGAGAGGAGGAAGGGTGTGAGGGGGAGGGGGGCAGAGCTGAGAACAGACTCGGATCTACCATGTAGGTAAATGCCTGGGGGTCCCATTTCAGCAGTGGCCCCGGCCCCGCCGCCCCCCTGCCAGTCACCTACATCCCTAACATTGATCCTGCTTGTTAATGTACATTTAACATAAAAATAATTATAGTTACGATGAAAACGATCATTAAATACGCAATAAAAAAAACGGTCGATTTCTTTATCCCCCTACTAAAAATGGACTATTCCATCTTGACATCTTCCGGGTCAGAGGTGAACTCAGGGGCTAATTCTGTGGCTACTGTTTGTGCTGGGTACTTGGATAAATCCGCAGACAACCCCGCTGTTTCAAGCCAAATTAACGCGGCCGGATGATTTTATTGTGTGTTTTGTGTCGACCATTCGACGGTGAGTCGTTATTTTTATGTATTTTAGTTACTTTTCATTAAATCTGTTGACTACCTATAGAATGTTGACATCTTCCGGATCAGAGGTGAACTGGACGCTAACTCTAGCTGGTTGTGCTTGGTTTCTTGGATAAATCCGTAGAGAACCCAGCTGTTTCAAGCCAAATTAACGTGGCCGGATGATTTTATTGTGTGTTTTGTGTCAACCATTCGACGGTGAGTCGTTAGTTTCATGTATTTGGGTTACTTTTATGTATAAATGCGGTGGCGACACACCCGTGTATTTGAGATTTAAACGTGGTTTTAGGGATTAAAAGATCATTCTATTTTTTGTTAATTTCGTGGCCGAATAGAATATATGTACGTAAAGTATTAAATAAATCCTTTGATTTTTGTAATTTCATCCTTTTAGGATCATTTTTGTTACTTTTCAGTTGGCAGTGTAGTGCAAATATTGATAACGCTGCCGGCTATATATAAATATATATATATATATATATATATATATATATATATATATATATATATATATAATATAAATATATATATAAATAGCGGATTAGATTAGCTTCCCCTAATTTTCATAAGACATTTGTGCTTTTGAAATTGTGGACCTAAAAAAATTAATAAGCGTTTTAGAAATTGTGGAACTAATTTTTTAATTAGCGTTGCCCACCACTGCTAGCTAGCTGCTTTATCAACTGTCCAGTAGCATGTTGTTGTTCTGCTGCGGGAGGTTGTTCTCTGAGGGCTCACGGAGCTGAGTGGAGGCTCACTTTACCGCAGTGAATCTCCTTGCATGTCGCAGGTTGAAACTTCAACACATTTAGTGGACTGAGGTACAGCGAGGTCTCGTAGAACTAGCTAGCTGCTAGCTTATCAACTGTCCAGTAGCATGTTGTTGTTCTGCTGCGGGAGGTTGTTCTCTGTTTTGTCTGTTTCCCATATCCAAGATGTAATGTAGGAACGTAATCCACGGAGTTTGACCATGCCAGATAAAAAAATGCTGATTACACACTTTGCTGTTTTGTGTCGGCGTGAAGTCCTGCCGGCGAAGCGCTTGAAGCCACATCTTCCTTCTTTTAGTCGCTTTACTCGACTTTCCTAAAGGGACTTGGTAAAACGAACAAGTCTCACCTTTTTCTTTTACTCGTTTACGTTGCCTCGAACAATTCTAAACACAATAAAAGTCATCTTTCCCCACCGCAACCGTTGGCAGTAATGAAAACACTCCAGTAGTGTGGGTGCGTTAGCCCCAGCTTCCGGTTGATTCTCGAAAAATGCGAGTGCGCATACGCAATGACGTCAACTGGTAAAAGGTCTATTGCATTTCTCTCTGTCCCTCGGTGCAACAATAAACATATAAACACTAAAACATTTAATAAACATAAGCATAAAATGAAATAATAAAAGTGTAATACTGTCCTGAGTTTTTGCATAGTAGTTTTTGCATAGTAGTAGTATGAAAGTTACACCAACACTAAAACACTAAACATTTAATAAACATAAGCATAAAATGAAATAACAAAAGTATAATACTGTCCTGAGTTTTTTGCATTGTAGTATAAAAGTGTAAAAAGTATATCTATAAAATAAAATGAAAGTTCTGGCATTGACATTTGTAATAGAGTGACAAAGCAGCAGAAGTTTATGTACACAGTTTATGTATAAGGTAGTTGATATTGGTATAGAGATAAAGTGGCATATGCAATAAGGCTAGTAAAAAATATATATATCAGCAGTAGTGTAGATATAAAAAGTAGTATAAATGTAAACAGTAGTAATAAATGTAAACAGTAGTAATAGAATGTAAACAGTAGTATGACTATAGGCAGTAATGTAATGCAAACATTAGTGCAAATATGAGAAGTAGTGCAAACTGAATGAGCACATGACCGTGAGTTGAGTGAATAACCCGTTTGATGACACAGAGTCCAGTGTTAAAATCTTTGTGTTGTGTGGTAATGTGTGAAAGTTTTTTGTGATTAAGGCAGTACAAGTGGGAGGGAGGGCAGAGCAGGCAGAGAGTTTAGCATCCTGACTGCCTGATGAACAGAGCTGTCTCTCAGTCTGCTGGTTCGAGCCTGGAGACTCCTCAGTCTCCTCCCTGATGGCAGCAGTCTGAAGCAGCTGTGTAGTGGGTGTGTGGGATCACCTGCCATGCAGAGGGCTTTCCGAGTGAGGCGGTTGCTGTGTAAGTCCTGCAGTGAGGGGAAGGAGGTGCCGACGATCTTCTCAGCTGCTCTCACGATGCGCTGGAGGCTCTTGCGGCAGGATGCAGTACATGCACCAAACCACACAGTGATGCAGCTGGTCAGGACACTTTCTATGGCACCCCTGTAGAAGGTGCACATGATGGGGGTTGAAGCTCCAGCCCTTTTCAGCTTGCGGAGAAAGTAGAGGCGCTGGTGAGCCTTCTTGGCCAGTGATGCAGTGTTCCTGCTCCAGGACAGGTCCTCTGAGACGTGCATTCCCAGGAACTTGGTGCTGTCCACTCTATATATACAGCAAACCCCCGACCTACGACGCCTGCGACCTACGGCAATTCGGACCTACGAACGTATCATATTTAATAATTTAATAAAAATATGAAAGAAAAAAAAACTTTTTTTTTTTTTGTGTGTGTGTTTAAATGTTATTAATTTCATGTGTACATCACTTTGTTGCAGCTGTGGTTGTTTTAAAGGCTTTATAAATTATATTTTTAATAAAAATGAAACGTTTTTGTCATGATTGCGCAACTTCCGGCCGCCATTTTAGGTAGTTCTGTTGTGCCGGTAGCTGGCTGTGAGCACTGTGTTTGGTCCAGGATTGCCTCATATGGATAAATTACAAAGCTGGAATTGCTCTGTGAACTCTGTCGACGTCTCAGCCTGGAGCAGCAGCCGTGGATCGATCACCGATCGCTCTGTCATCGCGCCGGACCGCCGCGCGAACACCAGCTCATGTCCTGGCTAACAGGCAGCTAGCAGAAGCTAACACAGGCCTGGAGCAGCTGCCGCGGTTCGCCGCGCTGCTCGGCCCGACAACATCAACGCATGGCAACCTAAGATGTCGGCTTTGACCATCTCAAAGTAAGAAATTATATTTTATTTTACAGTATTGAATGTGCTGTGCTGAATAGCAATGTTTAACATTACTGCACACTACTGTACATGCTGTACAGTTACTGTGTGTGTTTATGGATGAATGTGTGGTGTAATGTGTTAGATAAGTGTTTGTAAATAAAGTTCTGTGCATGTTTATGGCCCAGTATGTCCGCTTGTTCAGTCTCATGCCGATAAATTTGTGTGCGGCGCTCCGTTAGCGTTATTTCCGCGACGTACGAACGAAATCAGGACCTACGAACAAGACGTTATTTTCACCCCCTAGCTACGGCAGAATCGAGCTGCGAACGGTCCTTAGGTCCGGAACTCGTACTTAACTCGGGGGTTTGCTGTATATATATATATATATATATATATATATATATATATATATATATATATATATATATATAT
>JBBPBX010015720.1:21924-41303 GCA_038048925.1 Garcialebias charrua
ATATATATATATATATATATATATATATATATATATAATAATATATATATATATATATATATATATATATATATATATATATATATATATGGGAGTGGTGGCGCAGAGGTTAAGAAGGTGCGCTTGTGATCGGAAGATCGCCGGTTCAAGCCCCGGTACCGACAACATCAAAGATGTGGGTGGGATAAGTGAAGCGGTCACACCTGTCTCCACCCTCATCTGCCCCACTCTGGGCCCTTGAGCAAGGCCCTTAACCCACACCATCTGCTCCCCCGGGAACCCTAGATATCAGCTCTCTACTCCACACAGAGGGCTGTGGTTGCTCGGTGGTCTGTGGTTGTGTCAGGAAGGGCATCCGGCGTAAAAACAACTGCCAAATCTTCGTGCGACTAGATCGCTGTGGTGACCCCTAACGCAGGGAAAAGCCGAAAGAAGAAAAAATAAATAAATAAAATATATATATGTATATGTATATGTATAGGTAGGTAGGTAGATAGATAGATAGATAGATAGATAGATAGATAGATAGATAGATAGATAGATAGATAGATAGATAGATAGATAGATAGATAGATAGATAGATAGATAGATAGATAGATAGATAGATAGATAGATAGATAGATAGATAATTTCCTCTTTGAGTGGAATGATTTATGATGAAGGTTTAACTAAATCATCTTTAAATCCTGTGGGAAACATGATCAACATTTTACCAATGTGAACTTTACTTGTTAGGAGGTCGTTCTTCCCACACACTCAAAAATGTGACTCACATTCACTGTGTGTATACATTCAGAGACAGCATCTGTTTTTACCCTTTACACACCCCCCCCCCCACACACACACACACACACACAAACACACACACAGATGCACGCATATATTGGATACACACACACACACAGTGCAACAGTAGCTCCAGCAGCTGCAGTGGGGTGCCATCAGTGGTCATGTCTTCATATGTTTGATCCTTTTGACAGGGAGCTTTGCTGCTGGAGAAGGAAAAAACACAGCAAAACTGAGCTAATGTGTGTCTTTGTCCCCCATGTGAAGCGAGACTCTTTCTTCTCCCCAAGTACAAATCGCAAGACTTTGGCTGCATTCTCCCCGGACAGAGGGAGGCAATGGTGGAGAGAAAGATCCCAATCAGACATTGATCTGAACCAAACTAATCCCCCATTGATGCCAATGTGACCTTAAAAAATCGGCTTAGATTAGCTCGGTTTAACTGGACACCGTTTTCTATTTAGGCAGACCCGGCACAGGCCACCCTAATTTTGCCACCCACAGACATTAATGGAAGAGAATTAGGGCTCATACATTCATAACACTTTTCATTACAGCGAGGGTGGGGCTGTGGGCGGTGGATCTGTTGCCCTCACACAGAGAAAACAGCACAAATTGTGGGGATAAGCCTCTGGCCCTGATGGGAGGAGATAGGATAAATTATTGTGTTTCATATGAAACCTGATTTGAAGTTATCAGAACATTCCCATCATTTCTCAACATCTATGGAAATTTAAGTTTGGGATATGAACAAGATAAAAAGTACCGTACTGTTATTTAGCCTTAAATGGAGTCTTTGAAGGATTGTCTTGTCATTTTGAAGTGATGCTCTGTCAGATAGTTACATTATCAACCATGACATCAGTCACAGACTATAGCGAAAGAAAGAAAAGCCTTCATCTTAGCCAGGCTATCGGTGAGCCAGACGAGGGCTTGTCTTCCACATTTTTCAGGTTTGTGTAACAAGACTTTGTCAAAAAATGAACTGGTAACCTTAATTCTGCATGAAAGTAATGCAAAAGCATGAATCTGTTTGTTCAGTTTGTTGCACATTTGTCAAACAAGTTTGTTTCTTTGCAAATATGTGAGGTGAGCTGTGACCATTTGTAACGAATGGTAGGAACTCAGAAAGTATGAACGGAAGCGAAGCAGACTCCAAACGTAGAAAGGTTAAGCTTTATTTTACAGCGTTAATATCACAATGTACAAGGGAGGCTCTGAAACCAGGTGGTGTCATGGACGAAGCAAGGAAGAGGATCCAAAAGTGTTTCAGTCCAAGGGGGGAAAGCGGAGGAGGAGAGTTACAGGTGTGGCAGGCGAGTGGTTGGAAGGCAGTAGATACAGCTGAGGAGGTCCACGAGAAGTTCAGGGTTTTACTCAGAGGAGTCCAGGATCCAGTGGAACACAGGCGTCAAGGCAGAAATGCAGAGAGAGAACAAGGTACGGTAAGTTTAACTATCACAGTTGATCACATGTAGAGGCTAGAAGCACAAATACCAGTAGGCATGTAATGCTCCAGCAGGAAGTAGAGCTCTTCTGCAGTCTTATGTACTCCTGGCGCTCTTCAGAGGAATGGGTTGCAGGTGTGGTTGATTGGCGCCATCTTGGAACTACAGGAGCTGCAGAAGAACCGAACTTCCACATCATTTCACTGAGATTTCAAACTCTCAGACTCAGGGCCGGCCCAAGCCTCCATGGGGCCCTAAACGAAATATGGTTTGGGGCCCTCTATTTCTGCTAATAATGTGGATTACTGCAGTCAACAGTGAGATGATCAGATAATTCACTCAGCTAATATAAACTTGTTGCAACTCTGACAACCCTGTTTCTATTGTCTTATATGTATATATCATGCAGGGGTGTCAAACTCCTTTTCATTGTGGGCCACATCAAACTCATGAATGTCCTCAAAAGGCCTGACACAGCAGAATGTATTGATGACACAGCAGAATGTATTGATGACACAGCAGAATGTATTGATGACACAGCAGAATGTATTGATGACACAGCAGAATGTATTGATGACACAGCAGAATGTATTGATGACACAGCAGAATGTATTGATTAAACTACCTATTAACAAACTGGTAAAACATAACTCTTTCTGCATTCAATGACAACTGTTAAAAAAATTATATTTTATGTTTGATAAATTTGGCATTATAAACATAAAAACTGATTTGATTTGGGCCCTGTGATGGACTTGCGACCCGTCCAGGGTGTACCCCGCCCCTCGCACTGTGATTGCTGGACATGGGCACCGGCGACCCCCTGACCCAAACTGGAGGAAGCGGGTAAAAGATAACGGATGGATGGATGGATGATTTGATTCGACTGATAAAGTAAAATTGAAACACACAATAGTTATCTTGAAGTTCTGTTTTTGTGGCCGTCTAGGCAGGCTGGGTTTGGCCCATAGGCCTTGAGTTTGACACATGTCATCTAGTGGTACTAAAAGTAATAAAAAACAAACAAAAAAACAGTATGCAGTTTTTACAGCAAATGTGTAATCGGGTTTATCTTTGGTTCCAAAGAACTGCAACAGTAATGTAATAATTTGTAATAATTTGTAGTGCAAATCAACAACGAACAGATAAAAAAAAACTTAGATGCATAAAATAAATTAAATTGCGCAAAACAGACACAATAAAGTAAAATAAAATAAAAATCAAGGAAATACTTAAACAATGTAAATGGAACAATTACTTGAAACCATGTAAAATGGTTTAAAAGAGACATTTAAAGTTGAATAATTAGTTCTTAAAAGTATGTAAATGTATGCAATAAATTGCAAACGCTGAACTTAAAATATTACCGTAAATAGAATCATTACTAGAAATTATTACTAAAACAAAAATCCAGTGGGCCCTCTAGTGGCCCCAGGGCCCTAAGCAGCCACTTATGCTTATGCTTTGGTCCGGCCCTGCTCAGGCATCCCCACACACACACACAAAGACACATACAACTGCAGCAGCCATCATTCAACTGATGTTCCTTTAATTCAATGAAGACATGAACTATTCAAGACAACCTTTCAAAATTAGTCTTAACGGTCACAGGACATGGGAATGAAATAATCTGCCACTTACCTGAGCTAAATCCATTCAGCACGCTTACAGCTTCATTGGGTTTGTCATGTTTTTACCGAGCTGCTAGGATGCTGCTGAGCCTCCTTTAAGTTAACTATAAAATGAAAGAGTCAAATGTCATGACATACCTGATACCTTTTGAACTCTGCTACTCTTCAGACAGGACTCACGTGTTTAAAAGTTAGTCCCTTGTTATCTAGCTGTAGTCTGTGATGATGACATGCATGACCTTAAGCCCTGCAGGGATCTGTGTTGTCACTAAAATAATCTAGTCCGACAGTGTTTGAATGTTGAAAACAACATGTTGGACTTCGGTTCAAATGTTTCTGAAAATGTGCCTCTCTGTTCCAACGAACATCTCTGCTTCTGATTACAGAACACAAGCAGCTATTTGCAGCGTCTGTGAGCCCGCCTGTCTGTCTGTGGACGTATGTCATGGATGGATAAGAGGGAGACTTGAAAGGGCTCCGTCTGAATGTATGGCTCTGTGAGAACGAGATCACCAAACAATAAAGACGCTAAAGAAGCATTGAGACGCTGATCTGTGTTGTGGCCTGCTGGTGTCCAACACAGACACAAGAGATTTTTGATCCTTTGTAATAAGCATCTCAGCTTTTTTCTTCATCTAAGATTGTATAGATGGGGAAGAAAATCAACCACAGAAAAGCCCACACCATATCCTGTGATTATGAGAACAACCAATATGGCCGCAGACCTCCACTGCCTCTTCCAGGGATCAACGGCTGCTGCAGCCGGTAAGAGGCATTTGGGTTTGCTGGCAGCGAGTCAAAAGCAGGGTCCCACCATGAAGATCCTCCTATTGTACAGCCGATACCGCAGAGCCTCCACCGACAGATCTCACAGAACAATTACACAGATGCTCTGAACACATTCACACAAAGATATTATAGATCTTGTCAGTAAACAATTCATCTCTCACTTCAGACTGTAATTACAAAGTGGGGATCCTGTAGATGTGTATAAATATCAACGGCAATCTGTTTTGTTGACTCCGCATGTGAACGATTCTGTTGTAAAGTGTAAAATACGGGACTGTTTGTGTTCCTAACGTCTTTGACATGTCAGTTAAACTTTGACTCTGCCCTGTGAGGTGTCTGTTTACTGTTTAGTCTGCAGCCTCTGATGGTTCAGGCCTGGCCAGCGTCCATTCTCCTGGTTCTGGGGGGGCACATTCATAAATCTCTCACCAGAGGTTTTGCAAATGTTGAGGTGGAACATCAAAATTCTGGCAATACAATTAGCAGTTGTACCCACTTTCTTCAACTGCAAATATAAAAATAAGAATACAATGGCTACAAACATTTTTCCCCCAAAGAATCAAGAAGATGTAAAGTAAGTCATTTTTACATCTCTTTGCAAAAAATAGAGCTGATTAAAATGATGTGATTGCCAAACGTTGCACAAAGTTGATATTTCAGACATTTTTAAAGGCGTTCAGTGTAAAACTATGTGTGCATTTAATATTTTACCTGTTGTTAACCCTAGGATGCATGAATGACCAATACCTACATTCTTCCATGAGTGGGGTCAAAAATGACCCCAATTAGAATCAATGTGTTTTTGCAATGAATTTAAATGATGTCTTTAATTTTGGTTAAAGGTAGTTATATTTATTATATTTGGGTCAACAAAAGACTGATTTGACATTTAATATGGTTATTCATAACTTTTTATAACATTTTTTCACATGAAATAACATCAAAAATCTTCAAAAATTATTGCTAGAATGTCCATCTCTCTGAAGGACAAAAAAGAGAATCAACAAACGACCAGAACATTGTACACTCACATGTGCCCACTGCCCACACAAACATCTTTTTCTCTATTCACTGTGCGCAGTTGTCACAAAATTTTTGCTTTTTGCTGTGACCATTGCACACTGTAGTACTGCATTTCCTGCACCAATTGGTGGCTTTGCAGTCTTTGTTTCTTGGACACATCTGGCAACTCTTTCTCTTCTGTTGGCCCTCTGTGCCTCTCTCCTGTTACTTGTTTGCAACTTTTGTCACTCCACATCTTCCATTTGCTTCAGTGATGTCAGTTGGTAGGTTCAGGGTACCTTGGGTTGTGTAGAAAACTTCCAAAGAGCACACACATTGGTACATTCCAGTTCTTCTCACTTCGTGCAAGAATGGTCACTCCAATGAAGGCCATGAGCTCCTCTTTGCTTAGATTTTTCCACTCTTTTCCTCTGCTTATTGTGACTTTTCTTCCCTCCATGTTTGTTCATGTCAACATCTCTTCTAATATACTATCCATCCATCCATTATCTTTTACCCGCTTCTTTCATTTTTGGGTCACGGGGGTCGCCGGTGCCCATGTCCAGCAATCACTGTGCGTGGGGCAGTGTACACACTGGACGGGTTGCAAGTCTATCACAGGGCCACATAGAGACAAACCACCATTCATTCTCTCACTCACACTTAGGGTCAATTTAGAGTTACCAATCAGCCAAACATGCATGATTTTAGTCTGTGGGAGGAAACCGGAGTACCCGGAGGGAACCCACGCATGCACGGAGAGAACATGCAAACTCCACCCAGAAAGGCACGCAGATTTGAACCAGGGACCTGCTTGCTGAGAGGCAGCAGCTCTACCAGTTGCACCACCGTGCTACTCTTCTAATATACTATCAGTGATAAACAGCTTTCATGCATCTATTGGAGAGATGGTGCTAAACCCAGGTGCAGGCCCTGACCGACTTCTCAGTAAATTGTGGCTTGGTGTTAAAAGAGGCATACAGATTTTTAAAATAATTTATATACAATATATATAATAATATATAATAGGTTACCTAACGGGTTTGCATTTGTTACAAGGAATTATGAATACAATGAGTCTCTACACAACAAATGCAGTAATATCAGCTGGCTTACTAAACTAGTGTAATGTTAGCTAGCTTACGGTAAGTACTAACATTATGTTGTAGTTAGCTGAGTGTCTACTTTGTTGACCAACATGATATTCTATCACAGTAAAGTCATGGAGTTGGTAAATGCAGATAATACATGTACTTTGTATGCTGCTGTGTCAAACTGACCTCCTTGTGGTGAGACTGCAGGTATCAGATGTGTAAATGAGACAGAAAATGTATCTTGACAGTCACAGTTGGTAAGAATCAAAGGTTCCCAAAGAAAACCCTTGAGATTCTATAGGAAATGCTTGGGGTCATTTTTGACCCCACTCATGAAAAACTGGGGTAGTGACACAAAAACTGCAATTTCTGAAAATGTATAAAAACATTTTAAAAAATTCAAATGGCTTGAAGTCACAAACATGTTTTATGAGGAATACCTGGAATATGGAAGAGTAAAAACTTTTAGTTTCAGAGTTTTTGAAGAATAACAACCCTCGGGGTCATTTTTGACCCCACTTATGCATCTAAGGGTTAATAGCTCTTGTTACCTCATGTTGAGTCTGATTGAATTAGAGATCTAACTGATAGTTTGTGGCCCCAAGACCAAAGTGGAATGATGTCATTTTAGAGCTCCAATTTAAAAACATTCATGGTGTTTCTTGAAAATGAGTTTCGCTCCATTTCAACATTCTCCAAACATGGAGTACCAACACTCACTGACCACTTCAATATACCTTGATAATACCAGGTTGAACCCTCTCTTTACTCAGAACCACCTTTGTTCTTCATGGCATGGATTCAACGTGACGTCAGAGACTCTGGTTCATATTGTGAAATGTTTACAGTACACTGTTGCTGTAGATCTGTCAGCTGCACATTCATGACATGAATCTTTCTACCACATCCTAAACATGCTTGGATAAAAATCTGGTGATGGTGGATGCCTTTGGAGTCCAGTGAATCCAGACCCATCAGTCTCCTAATGTCTTTGTAATTATGGTCAACCTGTGTGAATTGTAACCTCAGTTTCCCATCCTGAGCTAATAGGAGTAACACCTGCTCTTCTGCTACATCAAGGTTGGACATGATCCTTCAGAGATTGTATTCTGCAGACTTTGGTTGAGTTTTTGTTACCTACCTTCCTGTCATCTCAAACCAGTCTGCCCATTCTCCTCTGACCTGTAACATTAACAAGGCTGTTTTGTCCACACATGTGTTGCTCTCTCTCTCTCTCTCTCTCTCTCTCTCTCTCTCTCTCTCTCTCTCTCTCTCTCTCTCTCTCTCTCTAACCGTGTTTCCATCTATCTTCAATTCGAATTTTGAGCGAATTTTTGAAATTTCGCAAAAATGTAAATAAAAATTAATGCGAATCAGAAGTGTTTCCATCAACTGGCTTGAAGCTAATCCACCAGGCCACGCAAAGCGTCATTACGTCAGACGTCAGTAGGCATGTAACGAGATCTCGTTGTACGAGATCTCGCGATATTAAACTCCGGCGATATCTCTCGTTGAGAGGTAACGTTGTCTCGCGAGACGCTAATGCTAGCGCTAGCAGAGCCCCTAGCAAGTCAGCGTCATGGACAGCATGGCTTCGCCGGATGAAGTTGCTATAGAAGACGCCCCAACTACTGATGGAGGGTCCCGGTGCCGCAGACGCCTCTACATTGATGGAGGGTCCCGGCGCTGCCGACGCTGCCCCGGATGTAAAGACACGCGTAAACACCGGTGTGACCGGTGTTGCCAGATAGAGTCCCACCCACCCAAAGCACTCTTTACCCGCAAAAGTCAGAAGGAAAATCGCGGTGAACCGCCCAATCTGGCAACACTGGTGAGTGACGGCTGCAGATTCAGCGCTGATGCGGATATTTATGTTCAATTTTTGGAAAGTCCTGCGTGAATATCTATTTTTTTAACAAAGTTGAACGTTCTAAGGTCTAAGGAGATTCAATCAGTAAAATGAAGACATCAGTTGGGTTTGTAATACATGTTAAAACAGAATAAAAGCCTTTTTGCGGCATAAAACCGATCTTTGAAGTTTTCTTGAACTAATATTAAAATCTCGTCTCGTTCTCGCGAGCTCTGTAATTTGTCTCGTCTCGTCTCGTGAGTTTTGTGTATCATTACACCCCTAGACGTCAGCGTTACGCATGTCTATAGTAAACAGGAAGTAGCGGTTGAAAACAGGAACCGAACCACACATCTTGGCAAAATGGAGAGAATATTTCAGGAATGTGTTGCTATCGGGCAAGTTGTATTTATTCTGTCATGCCAACTAGTTTTAGCGATGTTACAGCGGAAACAGCTGATCAGTCACATGACGTGAATGTTCGCTACGTCAGAACTGAGTCGGCAAATCTGTTTCCATCTCTCGTTTTGCGCATCAGCTCTGTTTCGAAAAACCCAAAAACCACCTCAAGCGAGCGTATCAACTTTTTTGCGAATTAGAGGAAGTTAATTCGAATCGTGCCGTTTCCATTCACCTTTTCTGATGCGATACTTCAAAATGCGCATCAAGAAACCTTGATGGAAACACGGCTTCTCTCTCTCTCTCTCTCTCTNTATAACGCACTTTTCATTAATGAAAATCTCAAATTATATATATCAAATTATATATATATATATAATAAAAATAATAATGATGATGATTATTATTGTGAATAGTTCTACCAACTGGGCCACGTGCCACCCTTCATGAACTAGAAATTGCTTCAAACTAAAAGAAAAGCAGCAGATGCAACACTGTGATCATAAAATGAATAGAACACAATAATGTACCTCTTCCAGTAAAACTTAGTGTCCCAGAATTATAGTCTTTAATATTAGAGGATTTGTACAAAATAAAAAAGTGCAGATATGGATTTGATTCATCATACATTTTCAAAAATCTTACCAAGCTGCACCATCATCTGAAGTGAAAAAACTTCATTTCTATTGATCTAGCCAGTTTTCCTGTATCCATATTTACTCTTGGATCAGTTCTGTGTTTTCAGGAGTTTAGCGGAGACAAACTCTTGTGGTAAATGAGGTAACTTAAAAAAAGAATCACATTATTCTTAACTCCTTGAGAGAGATTCATGCACTCAGGACTGCCCTTCAGATGCACTCAGAGTGTCTCTTCAGAGGACACAAAAGTGTTAGAGCACCAATTACAGTCAGTAATCCCTCTTAAGATCACCAAAGTAATGTAGAAATGCAAACCACAAGGAAAGGATTTTTAGAGCCTCTCTCTATAATGAATATAGACGAGAGGAAGGAAGGCATTTTCACTGCTGCCCTCTACCTTTGCTGTGTGGAAACACAAACATACTTTTCTATGAACAAACACCATACATCCATTTCCTTAAGTAACTGATGTGTTTGGCTTTTCAAGATCTTATCGTTTTGTTGTGATGGTTTTAGATGGCATTCTTCTCACCACTTCAGAGACTTCAGGGTGTGATCAGTGATTCATTAAATAGTTTCCCAGAAAGTACAAAAAGCAGCTCATTTAACAAACCAGTGATGATGAAATGTCTTTTTTAATCTGCAAGTGTAATTTTGAGACCGCTGATTCGCTAGCTCTAAGACAAATAGTCATGAAGCTGTCAGCCTGATCAGCATGTCTTTTCTTTTTTTGGACAGGGACACACTTTAGTAATTGTACTGATCAGCTATGAGTTGGATGTTACCTGCTGTTCCTCAGGAAAAAACAAACTAAAGACAACAATGTAAGCAAAACTATGATGGAGCTTTAGGGCCACGCTAAGAATTTTAAAGTCTTAATATCACGAGAAGCTCTTGCCTTTGTGTGGGCTGTGGAAAAGTGGAGAACCTACCTCTGGGGATGATGCTTTGTCATTGATCACCAAGCACTTACAACCTTACTCACCTCCAAAGGTTCTGGACTTGCTGGACTGAGCATTGCCATGGTCAGCTCGACTGCTCTGCTTCATATATGACGTCACTTATCACCCAGGACACCAAAACGTCACTGCTGACTGCCTTTCCAGGCTACCACTAAGTGCTACAAATGAGGCTACAAAGGAACCTGACATGATTACTACTGTTTTTAAGGAGTCACCCTGTGCCATTTATTTTTCAGAGCTCACTTCTGCCAGTGAAACCTGCCCAGAACTGTCACTGCTGCGCAACCAGATTCAAAAGGGTTAGCCCAAATGCAAACAAGGTCTGCCTGAGAACCTTACTTCATATTTTCAGGTACGAGATGAGCTGTCAGTTCATGGTTCACTGATAATGAGAGGGACTGATCGACTAGTTGTTCCTGTTTCATTATGTGCCACAGTTGTTGTTTAACACATGAGGGACACCTAGGAATAGTCCATACCAAGCAGAGACTGCGTGAAATGTTCTGGTGGCCACAACTTGACATACTTGTACATTCTTTCATTGCTTCCTGTATTACTAGCCAGTTCAGTGACAACTGTGCCAGCTCCACTTACACCAGTTGAGTTACCTAGCAAACCATGGTAAAAAGATGCAGTATACATTACAGGCCCATTTGAAAATGCTACATGGGACTGCCATTACACTATTTTACTTACAAATTACTACAGCAAATGGCCTGAGGTTGTATCTGCTTCTACTGTAACTACAGATGTCATAATTCGCTTTTTACGTGCCTTGTCTCAGATAACAGTTTTCAGTTTACTTCTTATGCATTTAATAACTTTCTGAGCGAGAGGGAGATACCGCACTTAAGGTCCAGTGTATACTACCCCAATGCAAAAGGTGCAGTGGAGAGATTTAACAGAGTACTTAAGGACTGCATACAGACATACAAAAGAAGTCACAACTCATGGAAAGAAGCTATGACAGAGTTCCTGCACAAATACTGAGATACTCCTCATGCAACCATGAGAGCAACCCCATTTGAGCTATCGAGAAACAGAAAAATGTGCACCAAATTAAATATACTACAAGTAGCACTGAAAAGTAAAACGTACACCCAAATCAAAAAGAGTGTGAAACAAAGTTTGAATAAGATGAAGGAATATACAGATAAGGAAATGCAAACTAAAACATCAACAGCCAAAGTGGATGACACTGTTCATGTTCGTAGACCTAAGCATGTTCCCAAAAGATCTTCAAGATTTACAGAACCACGAACTGTCATTAAGAAAGTTGGACAAAACACATCCCACATAGCAGTGGACTCCGTGGCGGATCCGCCTTCTTACCTGTTAAGAACCGCCCTGCGTATCAGCGGTTTGCACCTCTGGAGCAGATCCACCCCGGAACCAGGCTCAGCCTAAATGGTAAATGGTAAATGGAGCTTATTTATATAGCGCTTTCCAGCCCCCTGTGAGGAGCCCCAAAGCGCTTTACAATACCAGCCATCCACCCATTCATTCAGACATTCATACACCGGTAGTGGTAGCCTGCCTTGCAAGGCGCCATCCAGACCTACCGGGAGCAACTCGGGGTTAAGTGTCTTGCCCAGGGACACACAACACATGGTGGGCGGATGCGGGATTCGAACCTCCAACCTTCCGATCAGGGGTCGACTGCCATTACCACTACACCACGGTCGCCCACACAGCCTACACTGACCGACCCCCTACACTGTCAGAACAACGGACCCGGCAGGGTTCCGTGCAGCATAGTTGCCTTGGAGAACTCTGCAAGCCTCTTTTGGAAACACTCTCTAAGCGGATATGTTCATCTACGTGTGCTTTTTAAACCAGTCATCAGTTACGGTGTCATCTCCTTCGGTGGATCGTTAACTCCTTGACTGTTCCACACTGCACGTTCTGGCGGGGGCCTGTGAATATGTCGCTGTTGGCCCCGGGGGGTCATTGTGTGTAGTCGCTGGTGGGGCACTTCTGGTTCTCCCCTATGGTCAGATCTGGGGGGTGGGTGAGTGGTTCGTCCTGTTTGGGTGGCCCTGGGAGCTCTGCGCTCAGGGTCCTTCTTGGGGTCTTGGGCTCTGGTCCCCCTTATGTCTGCCTCGGATTTTGGGGGGTTGGATCTCTAATGCTTCACGGTCTTTATTGAATGTTCTATTAGAGAAGCCTTATTCACTTATGCATGCTCACAACCACACACAAATGGATGCGGGGATATGTAGATATCATATGTAGATATGTAGATGGGTATGTGACTGCATATGAATGTATATGTATGTATGTGTATATTTGTAGGTATAGGTATATATAGTTATAGAAATCTACTGCAAAGTCATGAATGTTATGGGTCTTTTATGCATATGTGTTTTGTTGCTATGTTCTGTTATGTACTTTGCAGGATTGCAGACGGCGGTCGGGTGTGTTTGCCTTGTGCTCTTTTTGTGGATAATTGTTGTGTTTTGTAGTCTTACTTTCTGTCTTTCCTTTCTTTCTATCCTTAAAAAATCATAATGATGTGAAGAGGATGGCTGTAAGGTGAGAAGGGAGGCCATCTATAAAAGGGAAAAAAATAACTTCTTGCACTGTAAGTAAACTCTTCAAACTGTTAATATGTGCTTGATTTTAGAGATGAAAGTAGGAATTCCGGTTGATTGGCGAGAGTTTGCTTCAGAGAAATTAAAATTTTAACACTACGATTCGCACTTACTACGAACTGTTTTCTTCTGTTCTTTAAACAGTTTGCTGGTGTCATATTCTGGTTGTTTGTTGGTTTTACGCTTTATTTTATGTGTTTTTTGTCGTAACCCGACAGTGCTGTGCTAACTGCTAGCTATTAATCAGGCGAGTCACCCTTGTTTTAAATGGTGTTTCTGTTTCTTGACTTTGTTCTAGTGCTTCCTTGCTGGTTCTTGTTTTGTGCTTTATTCTTTGAAGTGTTTTGAATTAAGTGAATCAATGTTGCGTGGTTCTTTTGTTTCTGCAACGGTGTGCTAAACTAACCTAATCAGATTAGTTTGGATCGACTCGGATTGAATTAACATTAAGCGGAAATCAGGAGAGTGGCTTTAACTGTGTTTTATTCTTTTTTGTCCTACCCCTTGTTGATTTTTAGTTGTTTATTTTTCAGGATTTCTTGTTTCATTCAGTGTAGTGAGATCGGCTAGCTCTCACGTATTAGCCTTAGCTTAACATGGCTTCAGGTCAATGTGCCAGAAATGACAGCTTAAAGATAATGGTGCCTGTAACAAATGTTTTCATGTCAGTTCTGGAGGAGAGGCTCTGATCTGAAAGCTCGACTCTGTGCTTTTGAAAAACCATTAACTAGCCAGGATGCAGAATTAATGCTAGCTCACATTAGCAGTAAGAAACAACATGGCTGCCGAGAACTACCCTGTTGCACGAACGCGCATCACTCCAAGATGTCGATAAAAAGTTGGGTTTTGGCAGATTAATTGAAATAAAAACGGTCCAGTGGTTTACTTATCAGTAGTTCTCAAAACTCATAAGTAATACATAAACTAAACAATACAACTAGGGTAGGTGGGGAGGAATCTTTTAAAATAATGAACAATTCTGTATTTTTTTTTAAATTATGATGCAGCTGCAAGTTAATTATATAACAGCTTGATAGCATAGAGGGCATGTGTCATTGTGTATAAAATTTAATATCACCCGTACCTGTCTAATCACTCAACACTTGCTCTTCTCAAGGTCAGATGTCTCCTTTCGGTCTCCGCTTTGCTTTTGCTTTGTCTTGTCTGTGAAACTGTCTGAGAGCCTCTCTTCTACAAAATCTTCCGAATCATAACTATGGACTTCAATTTGGTAATTTTGGTAATGAAAGACACACTTTACTTTCATCGGCAAAGAGGACCGAGGAACCCAACAGTTGCAGCCCATCTCCCGGATGCATCTGAATATGGTGATTTTTGAAGCTGTGACTCCTGTCTCATTCCACTCTTTCTGGATCTCTGCCAGATTCTGGAATCTCTTCTGTTTGATGAAGCCCACGGTCATCTTTTTTGCTGATTCATTTTCCTGACACATTTTGCCCTTCCACTAGACTTTCCATTGATATGCTTGGACACAGCACTCTGTGAACAGCCAGCCTCCTTAGCTATGAACTTTTGTAGCTTACCCATCCTATGGAGGGATTGATGATGGTCTTCTGGCCAGTTGTTATGTCTGTAGTCTTCCCCATCTGCGCAGGTGCTTTGAGTTTAGTAGATGATTAGTGTGTCATACTCACTTTAAAACATTCATGTCCTGCAAAATTTGGGCTGATTTTCAATAATTTTATGTATTTTTATGATTTTTCAGCTGCATTAACTTTAACAGCTTAGTTAATAAAGTACTTAAAGTGAAACTGAACACAGGTTGAGACGGTAACTCCTCCCCCTAAGCAGATTCAAAATTTCCCTCAAAATGGGCGTGTCGAGAGTCAAGCAGGGGAGGAGGTTGGGGTTGTCCTGCGTTCACGCCCCCTCTAGTGGTAAACTCCCACCCCTCCCCAAGTTTAGATTTCAAAATGGCGGATAGTCGCGTCTTCAGTAAGTAAATACCTAAACTTTTACCAAAATAACTGTTCTAAAATGTTATTGCGTGTATTTAATCACACACACACAGCTTATGCGTATGCTTCTGAACACAGAACACATTAAAAACATGTGTTTAGCTGCATGGCATGCGGTGTACGGCTGTGTTTTTGTCTTTGTTTGGATCACAAGTGTTCTAGGCCAGCTGCAGTGACTTTAATTCGCCACATCTTATTACTTAGTACATTACAAAAGTAACGTTTCATAATAGATTTTATTTTAAAATATTGATTTCATCTACCCTCGTTTTTTTTACGTTTTGGCTTAATTTTAATATGCAACCTAGAACTGAACACACGTTTTTTGAATTTACTATAAATGAGCACTAAACAATGGTAAAACATTTATTTGGTTTCCAAAGATCCGTGTTTAGAAACATTCTATAAGCTTGTATGATAAATATTTGTTTAAGCTATGTGTCAGCTAATCAAAACTGAGCACAGCTGGTAAGATTTATGAGAAAAAAATTTTTTTATGCAAACCAAACAAATTGCAATTAATTTAACAATACTGTATCCTTTCAAATGTTTTTTTCAGAGAACTGTGATGACTCAAGCACCCAACAGCCACGCAGAGTAATTGCAGCCAGGATTACTTTAACCAAGACGATCCCATGATGATGCAGAGAGTCTCGGCCAGAGCTGCTGCTTCTCCTGAGACCTGCATCCACGACAATGTTGGTACAGCTGAGACCCTGGTGTTTGTTTCTGGCTGGCAGGTGCAGCATCCTGAAGGTGGTTGGGACTCCTCGTTCTGCGTTCCACTGCGTCCATACAGAGGAGCTGGAGGTGGTGTCCCGTGTGTTTTTCAGGGCTGACACGACACAGAACCTTTTGTTGTTTTGAATTAACTTACTGTTAATAAAATGAATCATAAACAACTAGTTTTTGTAATCAATTTCTTCATTTATTTATTTTTTGCCTCATGCATGAGGACAAATCTGGGACACGATGCAGCGGCCGACTTCCCACTCACTCCATCCTGACCCTGGATATTTGCAGTCCTGAAAAGAGAAAAGATCAAAAGTTTAATCTGAGTAAATGTAACATTTTAATGGAGAAAAATGTTGATTCAAAATTTCACAGTGTCAACAAATCTCCAAAATGTTGGGACAGGTAGCAATGAACAAATAAACAAGAATTAATGTTGCATAAACTTTTTAAAACTTTTTTTTATATAATGTCCGCCATAATAAAAGTAATAAATAAAATAATAAATAAATAAAACATAATAATTAAATAATAATATTAATACCTGCAGACAGAGGGTAAAGGTGGGCTACAAAAGTAATAAATAAAACATGAATACAGTACCTGGTGAATCAGCTCTCATGTCACCTCCAAAGTGACATGTCAACATGTCTCCAATGAAGCTTGATGTCTGTGAAGCACGGCTCAGAGATTCCCTGGATGTGGAACGCCTCATGGAGCTAAAAACAAAAAACTAATTTTAATCACCTCACAAACAAGCATACTTGAGAAACATTACTGTTTTCACTTTGTTGATCTGTCAAACAGATGACCCAGTGCATTATTTGCAGCAAAAGAACACCGTGTCTAAAGCATCGTAACTAGTACAACAGCTAAAATTACCAACAGCTAGTCTCCATTATTTTTTGATGTCGCGGTCTTCCTTATCTGAGGTTGCTAATCGCTAATCCAACCCCTGAACTCTGGAGGGGGAGTGACCTTCTCGGGGGAGTGGCTCCACTTTTATACTCAGGCAAAAGAGGCTGTGATGAAATTGTGCGAAAATTAATGACTGTGCGAATCGTAAACAAATGAGAAAATAAGGGTGCAATACCACAGTTCAACCCATAGGACTACAGAATACTCGTTTTTAGACCAAATATTGCCGATTTAAACTAATACAAACAAATGTTTTTAAAAATCGTTTCCATCTTCCATCCCAGACCAGTCTGCCCGTCTGCCGGGATTGGGGGTTGACCTTCATGAGCAGGTGAGACCAGGGTCCTTGCAATGGCCTTCTGCAAGTCTGCAGCTCATATGATGCTCCATGGTGACAAATGGAGCTCAGAGCCCACAGAGCCCGCAAGGCTGGGATCCGGAACCTGAGTCGGCAGTACGAAGGATCTTCCGCAATGACTGGTGGAGCTCGGAGTCGGGGAGATGACATCCCACACGGCCTGAGGGGGCTCCGAGGCTCTGGTGGAAAGGACCACTCCATCTAGCTCGCTCTAAATTTTTTCATCGGGCACCAAACACACGAAAAAACGCCTGCAGTTCGGCATTAGAATACAGTGTTGTCGTTATTGTTTTTAACATCTTAAAACTACGTCCTGCTGCTGCTCTGAGTTCCGAATAATTGCAAATGACGGATCAGTGTTTTGAAAAGTTTTTGAAAGATCCAGTGACTCCGCCCCCTGACCAATCAGTGACTGACAATGTTCTGACGTCACGTTTTGGTGTTGGCTCAGCTCTCTTGGTATCACCAGAGAAGCAGGGACCAAAAAAGTTGCCATTTCCATGAAAAAATGGGGCGGCCGTGGCACAGTGGTAGTGGCAGCCGAGCCCCGATCGGAAGGTTGGAGGTTCGAATCCCGAGCTCCCACACCATGTGTCGTTGTGTCCCTGGGCAAGACACTTAACCCCGAGTTGCTCCCGGTAGGACTGGCTGGCGCCTTGCATGGCAGACTACCGCTACCGGTGTATGAATGGGTGGATGGCTGGTACTGTGAAGCGCTTTGGGGCCCCTCATAGGGGGCTGGAAGGTGCTATATAAGTAAGCTCCATTTACCATTTACCAAAAAATACTAAAGGAAAACGTCTCAAAAGCCTACCAAACCAAGCCGAAGCGGGCTGACGAGGAGCTGTGGAAAAGCCCATAAGGGAGCATTGGTAACTGCTCTGGAAGTGGCTCCATTCGGCCTTGTTGCTGTTTGTTCAGCCATCCTGTTAGAATTAAACTTTATATTAATGAATACTAACCAAGTACTTTGTACTAAAATGGGTTTGAAGAGCTATCTACATCAGATATTACTTGTTAATATCTTTTCAACAAAACAATTGAAACTCAGTTAAACAAAACAATCCCAAGGTTACACCCAGCTCAAAACCATCTGGCTCTGGCTAGAGAACATTTCAGAACTTTCTAACATTTAACATTAAAACTGTCCTAATTGTATTGAACATCTGTTAAGGATTATTCCTTCTTATGTATAGTTGATAACATCTTTTGAATTTATTTTTGGTTTGTGTGCTTTTATTCATTCATCTTTTGTTGGTAAATTGTTTATGTAAATATTATAATTGTGTCATGTAAAACAGTTTAATAAACATTTTCTTGGGTTAAAAAAAAGTTGAACTATGCTTTGTTTTAGCATACCAGACACACATTTTCTTCATATGAACTCCAACATGCATCAAACTGATATTAGTGATTGAAAACCCTGAAAGCTGCATCATTTTCTACACCTCTAGTTACACAACATATCTGGTTTAACACTCGGACCAGTAGAATATAATGGAGGATTGTTCCCACGAGCAGGCATCATGGGATGGTCAGGGTGCTGAAACCGAGGTCAGCTCTCTGGCCACAGAAAATTAATGGTGTGCTCATCTTCTGACTGACCTGTGTGGAAATCCATCATCCAGGGACTGCGTTAAACACTTTCACAGAGGTGCTTGCTAACCTCTACTCCTTTGACCACAGGGGGTGGGTAAACATAAGCATGCTGAGGTTTAAAGCTTAGCTCACAGTTCAGCATGACTCATTAACGTTACCACCAAGCAAGAGGACAAAATGAAGCTTCAGCAGATGCTAACTGAGCTTTCCACAGAGGTACTGTACATACCTTACATGTAACACTGGTTTGTGTTTTCCATTAAAGGTTTTAGTCCTGTGAAAATGGGAAAGCATTCAGTCAACCACGATTTAACAATCTGAGGTTAGCACTGAGAGACCAACTTCACAGGAATGAGATCAGTAAATATCAATTTAAATAGTGTCAAATTAAAGGAAGTTTAGTAACAAAGTTTTACCTTCCAACAGAAAAATGCGTCCTGACACAGGACTTTGAGCAAAAATGTCATGGTGGGGGCTTCAGTGTTTGTGACGCTAAACAGACTCCAGATGTTGAACCAAGGACAACAGCACCAGAGGCCTGACAGCAGGCAAGAATGCAAGCAAGAGACGCTGCTGGCCCCTGTGGACCCCACAAGGAACG
>JBBPBX010015721.1:18361-30673 GCA_038048925.1 Garcialebias charrua
CTCCAATGCATCGAGGGCCCCCAGGTTAGGGCCGGGGACCGGCGCATGCACCGTCCCAAGACCCCGATAACATACCCGACAAGACCCAAGATCCTCGGGCCAAGCCAGGACCCCAGCCAGGGAGCGACACTCCCCCAGAACCCACGCCCGTGCCCACCCCAAACCCCCCCAGGGACAGCCAGGCCACTAACCTATGTCCGCCGGTACAGACCACCCAGAAGCCCTCATGTGGCCAGCAGAGGTCATTGCCCAGAACCACCAACGCCTCCTCCCCAGTTGGGCGCCACTGCCCCCCCCCATGCTCCCAGCCCCGACACCTCTCACACCAACAACAATGCCCCACAGGACAAAATCAAAGGCGTTCACCCACCTCCACTATGTGTTGGAGCCGATCAAAGAAACCCAGAGAGCATGGTCTGATGTGGAGATACAGGCTGTCTCAAGACTGTTGTAATCCAACAAAAGGTATTTATACTGTTTAATACTAAGAGTATTTTTATTTTTCCAATTCATGAGTTTATATTTTTTACTATACATAAGGCAGTAAAAAGCATATGAATTGACTTTGTCTCCAAGGTGACATCATCTAAGTGGCCCAATAAGCAAACTGACGGAGAGACTGGAATATTACGTCTCAGACATTTTGATAAGTCTTCACATATCCAATACCAAAACCTCTGAACAGGTGGACAGAACCAAAATGCATGTATATAATTGTCAGGAATATTTTCCTTACACTGTGAGCAAGTATTAGATGATGTGAAACCCATCCTGAACATCAGATGAACTGTGTAATGTACTCTATGGAGGATTTTGTATTGTATTAATTGTAAATTGGAGTTTTTAATCATCTTAAAAGTTTTTAGACATACATGTATCTGAGACCAGAAGTTTTGGTCAAAGTTGACTGACAAGTCTGTCTCCCATTTTACAATGGGAAGGGATATAGATTAATCTATTTTAATGAGTGTCCGGTAAACCTTAGATAATAATTTGGGAGTGTTAAGATTAAGGAATTCTAATACATTTGTTGGCATTTCAATCCTAGTGTTATTAAGGTTGAATTTATTTTTTGTTATAGATTTAATTTGTTCGTATTCTAAAATTTTATTCTTATCAATCCCATATTGTGTTATTAATCTGTTAAATTGGATATAGTCTATTTCCTCATATATGTGTTCCAAATATTCTATTATTTTACACTTCCAACCTGGGAAATGTATCATGTTGTTCTGTTGTAGAATGTCAGGGTTGTTCCAGATGGGTGTACGTCTGCATGGAATTAGTGAAGACTCTGTCATTTTAAGAATTTCCCACCAAGCTGCCAGAAAGGAACTGATATTGATGCTTTTAAAGCATTCCTGTCTTTTTATGTTTGAACTAATGAATGGAAGGTCTGAAATCATTATATTGTTGCAAAGTGTCTGTTCTACGTCTAGCCAGGGTTCATCAAGGGGTGTGTGTTTTATCCATCTTGAGATGTATTCTAGCCTGTTGGCTAGAAAATAATAATAAAAGTTGGGTAGTTCTACTCCTCCTTTATCTTTGGTCTTTTGTAGTGTTTTTAATCTAATATGTGGGGGTTTATCTTTCCAGAGGAATTTAGAGATGGAGGAGGGATCTAAACCAGTCAGATAATGGTTTATTTTGGATCATTGGGCCTCATGCACAAACCGTTCGTACGCACAGATTTGTGCGCATACTATGCGTGCGAGTGATTTGGGATCATTTGTGGCATCCAACAATGTTTTCGTATCCTAGGATTTTTTTCAGATACGAACGGAATTTACGTGTGGTCCAGACCTGTCGTATATTTTAGGAGCGTCAGTCTGCTGTCATCCAGACTGCCTTTTCTCCACTAATAACTTTATATTTCGTTATTTAGAAAATATTTCGAGTTTAAACAATTAAATGCAACCACACATATTGGTTTAATTAAAGCGGCTTCAACACCCCCCCACGTCCACCACCTTGCGCGACCCGCGCGCGGCCCCCGCCCCACTCATGTCGACCACCCGGTGTGCCACGCAACGCGCCCCCACTCATGTCGACCACCCGGTGTGCCACGCAACGCGCCCCCACTCATGTCGACCACCCGGTGTGCCACGCAACGCGCCCCCACTCATGTCGACCACCCGGTGTGCCACGCAACGCGCCCCCACTCATGTCGACCACCCGGTGTGCCACGCAACGCGCCCCCACTCATGTCGACCACCCGGTGTGCCACGCAACGCGCCCCCACTCATGTCGACCACCCGGTGTGCCACGCAACGCGCCCCCACTCATGTCGACCACCCGGTGTACCACGCAACGCGCCCCCACTCATGTCGACCACCCGGTGTACCACGCAACGCGCCCCCACTCATGTCGACTCTGTCGGCACACACACACACACACACACACACACACAGCGCTGCTGCAGAGACAGGGGAGAAGAAAGGCGAAAGTTGCTTCATGTCATTTTTAATATAAACTGCCTGTTGACTGTGGGCACTCACTGATGTCATCTGTATTCTGTGTGGGTCTGCGCTCAGATCCGGGGCTGACACTGATCAAAGGCGAGTCCATTTTAATTCGCCAAACGCGTTTGTGTGTTTTCTGACGCATAAAAGCCGGAATGAATGGACACTTCCTGCTCGCGGTGGCAGGAAACTATATCCTTATATGGTGTTTTGAGGGGTGGGAATTATGTAAATAACCTCCCGCGTGCACGAGCAGGTGAATAGAACAGGTGGAATTCATCATTATTTACACAGCTCATATACACACATTTCCTGACGATAGAAGACTGTGTTGGATCTGACGTGGCATGTTCGTACGAACGCTTCGTACGAACAAAAGTAGGAGGAAGTTAGGATAAGAATACGAACATTTTTGTGCATGAGGGCTGAGTGTAGAACCACTAAGACGAGGAACAATTTCTACCACGAAGCTGTTAGACTCATGAATTCCTAGTCAGGATTATCACCATGAAAATTACGTGCTGTAATGCCACTTGATCTGTGCTGCTGACTATCCATGATGCTGATCTCATGCTGCGCATTTATTTCATGTTGATGTGTTCATTCGTCCTCATCTGCTCACACAGACTCATGTTCATTCTGCTAGTGTTTGGTGCATTGTTTTGTACTATTAGTGCTGAGTGCATTCTTACTTTAGCATATTTCTTAGTTCAGGTCTTAGATCTTATTACTGTTTTTCTTTACAATTTGTATTTTTGTTGGATGTAACTGGGACCCTGTGTACATTAGTTTCATTCCACCTCATGTACCACATGTGATGCGAATGACAATAAAGAACCTTGGATCCTTGAAATTTTCATTTAGAGAGCTTTTGTTTTGAGCTTGATCGTCCTCTCCCTCCTTCTCAAATGTGCACGACAAACAGTCTCTTGTTTGTTGACTTGTGTCGTTGCCATTGTGCCTTTTGGCAGGAGAGTCAATATTGGAGCACGGCCAGAGAAAATCTGTCCGCCAGCCTCTTTGATGTCCTCGTCCCCGTCAGTCAACCCTCACCCAGGCCTGAACAAGATGTTCACAATAGTGACGATGAAAACATTTGTATTTGTTCAGAAAGGTGCTGAACAATGAACAAAAAAGCAAACAGTTTCATTAGGAGCCTCACTGAAACAACAATCTGACTGGACTGAGTTTGATGCTAATGAACGGATTATGGCCTCCTACGGTTTTTAAACTTTATATCCAAGAGACCGTCTGCACACCGACAGCAGAATGTGGACGTCTGCTTGAGTGCGTAGGCCTACACAGATGCTGTTTTTCCTCTCTAATCTCTGGCCTGTGTCTCCTCCTGTTCTCCTTTGATCCTGATCTCCAGTCATGTGCTCACAGGAGAGGGTAGACTGACGGGGCCAGGAAAAAGGCAAGAACCAAAAGCAGTCGCTGCTGTTGGAGACGCATCAGTAAGTGAACAAAACAGAAGGATAGAGGAATGCGAGTAGAGTAGGGATAACGGGGGAAATGAAAGAATACGTTTGTACCTGGTTGAATGTGCCCTTAGCATTAAGCAAGTAGTAGACCATGTAAGCAGGCACGCAGATGAACGATGACACGCCAATGCAGTAGCCCAGGACGGTGGTCCACGGCGGGTAGTGGTAGTTGAACAGCCTGACCTCCGGAGGGAAAGCCAGGAAACTAATAATGATGAACTGTGTGCAAGAGTAGGAGTAAAACAAAAAAGTTAAATTTCTCAAAGCTGGTTGTTGATGTGGTGTCCCAAGGTACTTATGTGTCAATCTCGTGTGAGACTGACCAGAAGAAAGCAAGGGCAGATGGCCACCCAGCAGACCCTCCAGAAGCAACCTGGGTAGAAACCGAGCATGGCCTGGATGTCATTACAGAAGCGGTTGGTACCTAAACACACACACACACAATCCAGGCAATGTCAAAACACAGGAGAGCTTTTTCAAAATATTTCCGTCAAATAAAAATAAAAAATACAGACAACATTAGCTTTTTGTCTCTTTAGCAAGTTACCCCTGCTACCATTCTACGTTTCCACCATCACCACTGTCTTCATCATCTTTACTGACCGTAGAACCATGAAACGGCGATGACTTCTAGCAGCACCACAGTGATGACCGCAGGGCCCGTAGCATACTCCTCAAATAACTTCACAACAAACGCTCCACCCTGAAACACAACAGACACACACAAAAGGTTCTCCATGTAAAATGTTAACCTCACTACTAAAATGAGTGTTTATTGGCTCTGAAACTCGTCAGGGTCAGAAATGAACACATTACTATCTCTGTGAAGATCTGATTTCATCTAGTTGTAAAATTGTGGCACATCACATGTCATTGTTAACTACACCAACATGCAGTTTAAATGTTTTAAATAGGATTTATCCTTGAACTTACATCCTAACCATTTTGATCTCTGTGACACTTCAAATAAATATTGTTTCACAACAATGAAAATAAACTGGTTCTTAGTGTCCTCTAAACTGGACTAGTGTAACACCATCTTAACTGGTGTCCGTGCATAGCCATGAAAACCTTACAGCTGGTTCTAAAAGCTGCTGCCCGAGTTTACATTTGTTCCACAAGGCAATATCCCATTTCTCCTGTCTTGGCCTCCAAACATTGAGTGCTTGTCAGGCTTAGGAGTAGCTCAAAAATGCTGCTAATAATGTTCAAAGCCTCTAAGGGTAGAGCCCAGTCATCACACTGTTTGCTGGTTCTCAAACTTTCTCTCTGATTGGAGGCAATGTGTTCAACATAACGGTACTTCATCTAGCTATCTAAGATCACTAATGGTATGCCACAAGGCTCAGTTTTAGGTCCCACTCTTTTTTATAATTTATATAAAGTAGGTCAAAACATTCCTGATGCATCTCTATGCTGATGACACTGTTTATTGCCAAGCCAACACCATTTCCAAGGTTTTCCAGCTTCTACAGTCTGCATTGGACATCACTCAGTCAGACTTCTTCCATCTCAAGCTGGTGCTAAATGCTTATGAAACCAAAGAGATGTGGTTTTCCAACAGGAAGTCGGTGCCAGCAACTCGTCCTCCTATCTCATCCATGAATGGTGTTCCTATTGAGTTTGTAGATTCTTACAAACACTTGGGCATTTTGGTTGATGCACATCTCTCTTTTAAACTGCATATCAAAAATTTGATAAAGAAGCTAAAATTAAAATTGGGTTTCTTTTTCAAAAATAGATCTTGTTTCACTCTGAATGCCAGAAAAAACCTTGTAGCTGCTATTTCCTATTGGCCATTGACTATGGTGATTCTTTATATGAATGCTCCTGCCAGCTTCTTGCAGATGTTGGATGCTGTCTACCATGATGCGCTAAGATTCATAACAGGTTGTAACTACCGTACCCATCACTGACCTCTGTACTCCTTGGTCAGTTGGTCATCATTAACTTCACATAGACTCTCACAGCGGTTCATTTTCATCTATAAAGCTCTCCTTGCTCTGCTCCCTCCTTGGTCTGCTACTTTCTTATATCTCCTCTCACATGTCACGTCGTCAGTGCAGTTACAACATGCACTCTCAGGCCCTCATTACCTGGAGTGTAACCTCGGTGCAGACTGAAATTGACAAAAAGGCCTTTTCTCTGCTCCTGTTTCCTGGAACACCTTGCAACAGGAACTGGGATGTCCCAGGGCCTGGAGACTTTCTGGGGGACAGCCTCCGGGGCTAACCTGCTCCGGTGCCTCGGGCAGGACCCAGACCATCCACTCTGACTGCCGGTTCCCGGCTAACGCCCACGTTACCCCGCGCCACCCCGGTGAACGTGCTCCAGGTGGCCAATTCACGCATCCGGGCATATGTCCCAGGGCCTGCAGGCTTACTGGGGGACAGCCTCCGGGGCTAACCTGCTCCGGTGCCTCAGTGGAGACCCAGAGCATCCACTCCCACCGCCGGTTCCTGGCTGACACCCACCGTCACCCCGCCACACCCCGGTGAACGTGCTCCAGGTGGCCAATTCACGCGTCCGGCCATATGTCCCAGGGCCTGGAGACTTCCTGGGGGACAGCCTCCGGGGCTAACCTGCTCCGGTGCCTCAGTGGAGACCCAGAGCATCCACTCCCACCGCCTGTTCCTGGCTGCCACCCACCGTTACCCTGCCACAACCCGGTGAACAGGCTCCAGGTGGCTCATCCACGCGTCCGGCCATATGTCCCAGCGCCTGGAGCCTTCCTGGGGGACAGTCTGGCGGGCTATAATGCTCCGTTGCCTCGGGGGGGACCCAGACCATCCACCCCCACTGCCGGTTCACCGGGGTGGCGTGGGGCGACGGTGGGTGGCAGCCGGGAACCGGGAACTGATTGAGAATGACCGGATTTGATACCTGGACTATTGAGAATGAACTTTCTGGTTACAGTTTACAGCGCTGGCTTCTCCAGTACAATTCGACGCTGGTTCAGCATTTGGAAGAGAGGGCCGGGTCTTCCGTGGAATTACAGATTCATAGGGCCTAGACTCCTCCCTTCGCAGAAGGGGAGCTCAACCTGTCACGTGTATGAGGGGGTGTGACTAAGTGTGACCTCAACAGATCTTACGGGGTTTGACGTGTAATGAAATATGAGACAGTGCTTCAAAGCATGTCTATGTGATGTGGCAAGCAAAATAAACTCTATTTCTTGACGGATGTTGAATCCCTGGGATACTCTAATTAGAGTCACTGGCCCAGTTTAACTCAGTCAGAACCGAGTCATAATTTCATTATAATCCCGTCTCTGAGCAGATCAAAAACTCAGGACCAGTCTAGTGAAATATCTAACATCACCACTGAACCTGGTGGTGCATAAAGTTGCATCATCCATTCTCCAGGATCCGTCACTCTGCGCTGCTTCAAACAATTAAAAAAAACTCTGTTCTTCTCCACAGTGTAACTTCTACCCACTTGAATATCTTGCACCAAAAACATTAAGGTTTACTGTACATTCATTCCCTGTTCAGTTCCAATCTAGAAAAAAACTTATCTCCAAAACTACAAACATTCACTATTATAATCCATCAGTGGTGAGGACAGCAGTGTACCACTTGTTTGAATCTAGCTTTTACTTGGTTTGTTTCTTTTCTTACATTTCATTTGACGTCTCTTTAATAGTTTTTCAATTTGAAAAATTATTTTTTGTCTGTAAAGCACTCTGGTTGCCTTGTGCTTGAGAAATCTTACACAAATGAAGATTGGTTGATAAGAAACAAAGATGCATATTAAGGATATTTTTGATCTTTAAATTTAAAACATTCCTTCAGTAGACAAGTGCTGAACATGCAGCCTGAAATAAGACACTGTCAATCCCAGCTTTATTATATAGAGCTTGTTTTTTTTATATACACTGTGAGTAATCTGTTTAAATATCTTACATATGTGAGGGTAGACAGAGCCCCGAGGTAGCAGACACAAACAAGGCCAAAGACAAACCACTCTCGCCTCTTAACCAGGAGATGAGGGAACTCATCCAGCATGGCTGTGATCACCCCCTCCAAGCCTGCAAACTGTGGGGAGAAAAACACCAAGAGTGGGGAAAAAGAAGATTAAAAACTAAGATTATCGGGGCGAAGAATGAAAAGAAGGTAGAGAGGTCACATATACACATACAGGGACCATATTCTTGACGCCTTTGACCAAACCAGATGAAATTTTAAACCAGTCCAACAACAAATTTAAATACACTGAGGCGTTCTGGAGTAATATCCTCAGTCATAAAAATCGAGAAGCACAACAACCCCGATGCTGATTCTAAAATGATTATCAGCGTGCGATAAGAGCATTACGTGTTCTCGCCTGGCTGCCTCAGAGCAGATAAACAAAGGCATCTGCAGACGACCGCACAAAACAAAGATATGAAACTCTGATCACATTGTTCTCATTGACTGGTATTCAATAGAGAAGAAGACAGGACAAATAACAGCCAGCACCTTAATGGAAAAAGGAGCATGGCAAGCAAACGCGAGGCGAAGGGCACAAAGTGTCTGCAGGAAAAGGCAAACCGGACATCTTTGTTTCTTGGATGAAATGCACACGAGTTGAGAAGTGTGCAGCAACTGAATTAGGTAGATAAGAAACAAGGAGCGAGTTCCAGGGAGTAATCAGCAGACTGACCGTGCTATCCAGACCCAACATTATGATCATTAGGAAGAAGATGATGGCGAAGAACGTGGCGGCAGGCATGTTTGCTATGGCTTCTGCATAAATGATGAACAACAGACTGGGGCCTGGAAGGAAATAAGAGAGGCAGGTCAACACACATGGTTTTCATTTGAACCCAATCGACAACTTCAACACGAGTAAATCTTAAAGACAACTGCGACTTGAATTCTGGCGCTAATGCAGATTGAGGGGAAGTTATTTGCAGCAAAGAGAATCTGAACGCAGAACCTCTTGTAGACCGTGTTCTACCTGCATCCTTGGCCACAGCGTCCACACTTTGGTGCCTCATCTCAGCCATATAACCCAGCACGGTGAAGATGACGAAGCCTGACAGGAAGCTGGTCAGACAGTTCACCGAGCTGGTGACCAACGCATCTCTACAAGAGAAAAACAGTACGAGGGGCGGAACAAGAGGGGACTTTAGATATTTTCATACAAAAGCTGTTTTTGCGTTTATTCAGCCTTTATTTTATACAGGTTACTCTCATTGAGTCACAAAGTCTCATTTACAAGAGAGACCTGTTTTAAACTAAATCCATGAATGAGGCACACACAACAATAAACATTCATATAAAAGCATATAAAATGAAAAGTATATAAAAGAAGTGATGTAAAACAAAATAAAAAATGCTACATTATAAAACGGTGTAAGATACTAAAAACAGGGACATGTCTGCATTGATATTTGCATTGAACTTAAAAGTAGTTTAAAATCCCTTAGAGTGGTCTAAGTTGACAACTTCAGATCTTTTTGCAAGGAGTTCCAGGATACAGGAGCAGAGTAAGAGGCAAATTTGATCCACACTGATGGGACACTGCAGTTAATGATGTCTTGAGAGCGCACGCTGCAGCTGCACTGACATGTAGGAGATGTATGAAGACAACAGGCCAATCCATGATTTAAAGATGAAAATGTACCAGTGTGAGAGTCTGCATGGTTCAGTCAACCTTTATTTAAACAGGTTAGTCCCACTGAGCCACGAGGACTCATTTACAAGAGAGACCTGGATGTGACTGGATGTGATGTTATTGATGTCCAGTTAACCACTGAATACAGGTGGGTACGGTAATTACAGCCATTATGAATCTTAGCAAACCATGATAGACAGCATCCAACATCTGCAAGCTTGCAGGAGCGTTCATGTACGTAGTCAATGGACGGAAGGAAAGTGAGAGTTGCAAGGTGTTTTCTAGCATTTAGAGTTAAACAGGATCTATTTCTGAAAAAGGAACCCAGTTTAATTTTCAGTTTCCTTACTAAGTTTTCGATGTGGAGCTTAAAAGAGAGATGCAGATCAAACAAGATACCCAAATATTTGTAAAATTCTACAAACTCAATAGGGACATCGTGCATGGATGAGATAGGAGGAAGAGTTGCTGGCACCGACTTTCTGTTTGAAAACAACATCTCTTTGGTTTTATCAGCATTTAGCACCAGTTTGAGACGGAACAAATCTGACTGGATGATGTCAAAACAAAAGCAGACTGCAAGAGCTGAAAAAACTTAGCAACTTTTAGCTCAACAATGAACTGTGTCATCGGCATAGAAATGCAAGGATGCATCAGGAATGATCTGTTCATCACTTATGTAGATTGTGAAGAGGATGGGTCCTAAGACTGAGTCTTGTGGTACACCATTGTTGATAATTAAATAGCTGGAAGAAGTTATTTGTTGGTCTCTCTTGTAAATGAGTCCTCGAGGCTCAATGGGATTAACCTGCCTAAATAAAGGTTGAATGAGTGTTGAACACATTGTCTTTGATCTGAAAGGTAATTAGAAAACCAACCACTAGCATGGTCAGAGAAACAAATTTCTGAGAGTTTATGACACAAGATGTCATGGTCCACAGTGTCAAAAGCATTAGACAGGTCTAAGAAAAGTGTAGCACAATAATTCTTAGCATCCAATGCTTCAACATCATCATTAAGAACCTTCAGAGAAGCAGTTGTTGTGCTGTGTTTTTTCCTGAAACCAGATTGATGGAGAGGTAAGATGTTAAAATAATCCAAATACTTCTTGACTTGAGAGTTTATCAGTTTTTCTAAAACCTTGGCTAAAATGCAGAGTTTAGAGATTGGTTGATAGTTGTTCAGTGAGGTGGAGTCTCCTCTCTTCTGTACAGTATAGTATAGGTAGAACAAAAGTTGTTTTCCAGGCATTTGGAACAGTTTTATGGCTCATGGACAGATTAAAGATGTGGGATACAGGTTCTGCAAGGATTTGTGCAGCTAGCCATAAGAAATAAGGAGGATGGTCATCAGGGCCTGCAGATTTTCTCATGTCCAGACCGTTTAACAGTTTATTAACCTCACTAAAAGAGAACAGTGAAAATGAGAAGGTGTGGTTTTCTGAGGACTGACTTGTAGAATAAATTTGATTTGTGGAGGTTTGGTTTGAACTTGAAGGAGAAGTAGTTGTATTTATTTTTTTTTTATTCCTGAAAGATTTAAAGTAGTGGATAATCTTGTTCAAATAAATATTTTAGAATACGTTATAGCAGAGTTTTGATTCTGTAGCAGGCAGATGTAAAGTTTGGAGTCTGCTCTTACTTGTAGCAGTTGTTGTGAAATGGGTTGTAGCTGGCGAAGGCAAGCAGCACGCCAAACCCCGGACCCAACGAGAAAAAGATCTGAGCTGCTGCGTCGATCCACACCTGTGACGATATGAAATGTCAGTGACGGTAATTAACAGGGAGGCACAAAGAAATTCTGATTCACACTCAAACAAAAAAGGTGCTTGTGGGCTAGATCTACATGTGATTATGTCAGTCTTACTGTGGTGCTGAGCAGCTTCTCCCAATCAGGCTTGAGATAGAAGACAACGCCCCTCCAGGCTCCTGGCAGAGTGGCCCCACGGACGAGCAATATCAGAAGGACCAGGTAGGGAAATGTAGCCGTCACCCATACTACCTAACACGGAAAAAAACAATAACCAGACAAATAGATAAACGTCCACCTTGATTTTCTCCTCTAAAGGGATTTTCAGTAGCCTGGTTAAAACCAGACCCTTGTCCTTCACTTCGCTTCGTACTAGGGTCTGGGACTTCTCCCATAGACAACGATTTCTCCGGTAGATTTTTGACCGGACCAATCAGAGAACAGAAGGCGGATTACCGGACCAATCAGAGAACAGAAGGCGGAGTTTTGAACGACGTCGACTGACGTCGTCAGTTAAAATGGCTGCCGCCACGAAGGAATTTTCAATAAAACAAGGTAAAAAACTATTATTTCTTTGCTGAGAAAAAATATATTTCTTAGCTGACGTTATATCAGAAGTGTTCCTGAGCTTAACAGTTCCTAAATCAATTCACGAAATGGTCAAATCTGCTGGATTTAAATTGTTTCGGTTTGACATTTTCCAAACAGCCTCGGGTGCGCTACGAAAATAAATGATAAAAAATCGAATTTTATCTCAAATGTTTCATCCAGGCCAACAGTCAGTAAATTAGAGCCATATAATTACACACTGGTAGCAGAAAAAATATCCACCGAGTGGTTTCTGAGCTATTTATCTGAATAGCCTGGACCTCGCCAGGCTAAACTAACAAAACTCCGCCTTCTGTTCTCTGATTGGTCCGGTCAAAAATCTACCGGAGAAATCCTTGTCTATGAGAGAAGTCCCAGACCCTAGTACAAAGCGAAGTGAAGGACAAGGGTCTGGTTTTAACCAGGCT
>JBBPBX010015721.1:30834-49069 GCA_038048925.1 Garcialebias charrua
ATATATATATATATATATATATATATATATATATATATATATATATATATATATATATATATATATATATATATATATATATATATATATATATATATATATATATATATATATATATATATATATATATATTTATATATATATATATATATATATATATATATATATATTATATATATATATATATATATATATATATATATATATATATATATATATATATATACATATATATATATATATATATATACATATATATATATATATATATATATATATATATATATATATATATATATATATATATATATATATATATACAGGTAGTCCCCGATTTACGAGCGCTCTGATCTGCGAGGTTCCAGACTTACGAGCTGCGAATTTTTGGAAAAAACGAAAAAAATACTGAGTTTTCATGTGTTTTTTCACCACAGTTAGTTAGCTAAGCATATGGACACACGTTTCCGATCATTTTTATGCACTCATAAGCAGTTTTTGGATGAAAATAGAGTGTTTGTAGTCGCGCTAGCGAAAACCGTTCCAATTTACGAGCGAAATTCCGGATTTACGAGAGAAATGGCGGCCGTTCCAAATTACGAGATTTCCGGTTTACGAGCGCCTCGTTGTAACGGATCTCGCTCGTAAATCGGGGACTACCTGTATATATATATATATATATATATATATATATATATATATATATATATATATATACTATATATATATATATATATATATATATATATCTTGTTTCAGCATTATTTACGAATTGTTTCTTTAAAATGATATATTGGCGTGAAAGAACCTTACATGATCTAAAATAAACCTAAATCATTGTTTGTAATGACACGGTTTGTTTCATTTGATGCTGTTTTCTCAACCAAATATCATTGTGTTACCAATGTTTGCTGGCCAATTACAGACAGACTGCACAGATGGTGCCGCGTCTCCAAAAGTATCAGTCTGTCAGGAGTTGGTAAACCTTTGGACTCATCAGGTGGACTGGTACATTCTCAGCACCCATGCTCACAGCACACAGATGTGCTTAGTAACATGGGTGTTACTCGGTTGAGAAAACATTGACAATTTAGACTGTTTGTGTCATGCAAAAGTGTGTAATATTACCTAATGTAGCATTCTTTCACATTTATGTCATTGTTGAGATATAGTTGTTATAAACTTGAAATATGATAACCTACTTGCCCCATGAGTCTAGCCTGCAGACTGCAGATCCTCCAAACTGTTTTGTGACTGATTTCACGCCTGTTAAGTGTTGATAAGTACTTGACAGAACATTACTTTAAAATGTTTTTAATACCCCTTTAATATGGACTGATATTGGATCATGGTCAAATCAGTACTGTATGTTATGTCTAGCTTCAACGCAACCAAATTCTTGTTGGCTATGAACGATAACGATGGTGAAAAGATAACGAGTTTCCTCTGTTCGTTTCTCTTCATCATCCATCCATTCCCTCTAACTGACATCCTCATCAGCAACGTAGGCGGCTCATCGACTACCTTTCCAGACGTCTTGACTCCCTTCCAGATGCTGAAGTAGACTATGGTGAAGATGAAGAGCAAACAGAGGGCCAGTTGCCAGCTGACAGAGCCCAGCTGGTGCAGACCCGGGGAGAGGTGGACTTGTAGCACGTGCCGGCTGGTGAGAGGACACAGGAGATGAGGTAGAGACGAGAAGCCAGCAAGTGATTTTTGACAGATTTGAGCAAAGGGGATAAAATAAAGGGTGAAGGTAGGAAATGATAGTAAAGGAGGCAGGGAAAGGAAAGAGAAGTGATAGCGCAGACAAGAACAAGCAACACGCCAATGTCTCACATCACTGAAGCATTAGAATAATGAATGTTTGTAGTTTTTGAGACGAGTGTTTTTCTGGACTGCAATCGAACTGGGAATGAAAGTAAACCTTAATGTTTTTGGTGCAAAATATTCAAGTACCGTATTGTTGGGCGTAAAAGTCACAGTGTTTGTTTTTCTATAGATTTGTCAGTCCTGCGACTTATATACTTTTTTTCCCATATTCATAACGCAATTTTTGACTGACACTTTAAATTAGGGATGCACCGATCCACATTTCTTACTTCCGATACGATACTTAAATCTGCGTATCGACCGATACCGATACTTTTCCAATACGATACAATTCAGGTATATGAGCCTGGATAATGAATTTTTTGAACTGAGACTATTTGTTTTAACATTGTGTGAGTTAAACCCAATGAAGACACTCTGGGCCTTACAACAAGAAACTCACATACTTTGACAGCACACAAGAGGCAGGTCTATATCACAGACGTCCTTCTCACTCATGGTGCAGCTGGAAAACTAAAATACCGCTAAGCATTATGGGAAAGATAACAAAATCCACTCCCGTAGTGTTAAGGGGAGTGGACTGTGTTGTCTTTCCCATAATGCTTAGCGTTTTTTTTGTTTTCCAGCTGCACCATGAGTGAGAAGGACGTCTGTGATATATACCTGCCTCTTGTGTGCTATTAAAGGTTGGGTGTTTCCTGTTATGAGGCCCAGAGTGTCTTCATTGGGTTTAACTCACACAATGTTAAGAAGGTAGTCACAGAAAATGGTGGAACATAAGTGCTTTTTGAAGCTGGATCAGAAATATCGGCAGGTTGGATCCGATATCCGATACTTAAATTATGCTGGTATCGGATGCCGATACCGATACTGGATCGGCCCCATCCCTACTTTAAATGTCTAAGAACTGCAACGGTGAGTCCTCCCGTGCGCGCTCGCTTTATTCAGCTGGTGCAGGTGGAGGAACGCTAGAGAGATAGCGGCTCTGGTCGCGATGGATGGATGGATAGCACCGCGTCGCCCAGGCGAAATGAAGCTGTTTTGACCATTAAATAAATGCATAATAAATGCAACGGGTCAGTGGTGATGCTTAATAAATTAGACTTGTACGCCGAAGCGACTTACATGTTTTTTTCTCTTCATGATGCTTTTTTTTTTTGGACCAAAGCGATATATACGACGGAAAATACAGTAAGAAGAAGTTCCACTGTGGAGATGAACAGAGGGAGGTTTCATTTATTTTTGCTCACAGTGGCATGTGGTGGATACAATTATATCCACCACCAAGTGCAATGGAGGTGCCAGGGTGTGGCCAACAGTGGCCTTGACCACATAGATTAATCTTCAGCCACCCCAGTCATTTGAGGAAACAACACTTTTAATAGTCAATAGTTTTTCTCTCTCCATTGACAGCTCCTTGGTTTCTCCCTCCCCTCACGTCAAGAGTCTGGGTGTCATTCTTGACAGCACTCTCTCTTTTCACTCTCACATCAATAATATTACCCGGTCTGCATACTTCCACCTCTGAAACATCAACCGTCTCCGTCCATCCCTCTCCTCGCACTCTGCTTCCATCCTGGTCCATAGTTTGGTCATTTATCAAATTGATTACCGCAACTCTCTTCTATTTGGTTTGCCGCACAAATTAACCTGTAAGCTTCAAATGGTTCAACATTCAGCTGCCCGCATCGTTACCAAACCCCCCCTCATTTCACCACATCACCCCAGTTTTACAGAAACTTCACTGGATTCCAGTCACATTCAGAATTCAATTTAAAATCCTGTTGTACACTTTCAAGGCCATCCATAACCTCACCCCTCCCTATCTGTTCAATCACCCATTCACGCTCCCTTCGTTCTTCCTCTTCCATCCACCTCAACGTGCCTCTCGTCCGTCTCAGCACCATGGGACACAGCCTTTTCTCACTCTGCTCCCCGACTCTGGAACCTCTTCCCCCAGACATCCGTAATATCCTTCAAATCACAACTCAAAACTCATCTATTCAAGTTAGCCTTCTTACTTTAATTATTTTTATTTTCTTCTTGGTTTAGTGCTTTTATAACCATTTTATATTGTTTTATTTAGTGTTTTCAATGTTGTGAAGTGTCCTTAGATGTCTTGAAAGACTATACCAAATAAAGTGCATTATCATTATGAGGGGGCCGAGATGGTGTAGAGGCAGGGCAGCCGGCTCAGGACCGGAAGGTCCCGGGTTCGATCCCCGGTCACGGCATACCTCGTTATGTCCCTGGGCAAGACACTTAACCCTGAGTTGCTCCCGGTAGGACTGGCTGGCGCCTTGCATGGTAGCCTACCACTACCGGTGTATGAATGTGTGGATGGCTGGTACTGTGAAGCGCTTTGGGGCCCCTCATAGGGGGCTAGAAAGTGCTATATAAGTAAGCTCCATTTACAATTTAATCAATATAAAATCTTAAAAGCATAGTTCCCTGAAATGATGGGGTAGTTACGTATGGAGAGAGTGTACTTTCAATTACCCCTCTTCCCTCCACGGCAGGGGAAAAAAAAACAATGAAGGAATAATGAAACTTAACAGAAGCAACAAATGTCATAATAAATTATTTTCACGGCATGAGAACAAGAAACTGGTGGATGGGAAAAGGACTTCGTACGTCAAAGTTTAAGATAGGAAATACAAGAATAATTGTCAAAGCAGTGCAGTGAGCAGATTAAATGAAAGTTCATCTGAGTACAATTCAAACTTCAGCGCAGTTCAGATTCTTTGGCAATCTCCACAGAAATGTTCTATCAACAAGCCATTAAAGGGAAAAAAGGAGTTTGAAATGGACTGCAAGGTTGACGTCAGGTCACAGGTTAAGCGTACAGAGCTCGGATGATAACAGAGGCACATGATTCACGTCGAAAACAGGAAATTCTGGCGCCGTCTGATTTGTGGAATTTGTTACTTTCAGACCTGTGTTGCATCTGCAGATCACGCGTGGATTTGCCTCATTTGAGGGGTTTGGAGACAGTGCAGCTGATGAGACAGCCGAACTCCACTGTGCGAGGAAAACTCCATCAACTGGCTTGAGATGATGGTGGCTCCTAACCAGTGGCGTAGTCTACATTTTTGTAGTGGGTATACTGTGCTTAGAAACCAAAGTATGGTACACTGTAACAATGTAATTGTCAATTTATTTTGATTTTTAAGCATATTGAACGTTTCCAGATTTCTCTTATGCTTATATTTGAATGAATGAACAAACTTTGTACAAATGTTGGCTTTGTATGTTATAGATTTATAATACAGTATCAAAGCAAAGCGCTGCATACCGATAGATTGTTACGGAAGCGTTTAACTGACGTTTAATGTTATCAGTGACACGTGCCTAATGACGTCCTGTATTATTGGGTACTTTTAAGTGGGTATACTGAAATTCTTAAGCTTTTCTAGTGGGTGTACTCCATATAGCTGAGTATCATGTAGACTACACCACTGCTCCTAACCCTCAATAGTTATCATTGTAATTGGAGATGGCACCGAAAACAGCCCCAAGACCACTTTGTAAGCATCGTCCTTTATCTTCGGCTCCCTCCTGTTTGCTCTCCCCCCTACATCGTCTCTACGTCCGACTTACATGCACTTACGTATAGAACTCCTCGGCTGGCGACGTGGACGAGTTTGTCCAAGACACGTTGTGGTCGGAGGACATGTAGCGGTTACAGTTGGCCGTGTTCCAGCTGTTGCTGCAGGTGGTCCAGGGCAGGGTGGGCCGAAACGACGACAGCAGGTAGTAGAGAGCCCAGGCCATGATGGTGTTGTAGTAGAAGGCGATGTAGAGGGCGATGATGCAGATGGCAAAGCCTATTCCTGGATGAGTCGGAGGGAAACATGGTTAGGCCTTCCTTAATCACAGATGATGAACAGCAGTCAGTCACAGCAGGTGGGGCTGAATGCTCATTCAAGTTCCCAGTGCTCTTAAAGGCTGACATTTCTGAACAACAATCATTTCCATCCTATCAAATTTCCAAGCAGCTGGCATTTGGAATGGAAATGTGACGATTTCCATAACAGAGTGAGTACGTCCCACCCGATGTATGAGGAACTGTGAAACTAAGCTGAGAGGGGGCGAGAAGGTTAAACGAGCTGTCCGTCAGACTCTCCTCTGCTCCTGTTCGTACCTTTGAAGATGGGGCAGATGTGTTTCCAGATGGAGATGCAGCCGCTGCGGTGGAACTGGCCCAGGGCCAGCTCCATGTAGAACAGGGGCACACCTCCGAACACCGCCATCAACAGGTAAGGCAGCAGAAAGGCACCTGGGGAGGCAGAGAGGAAAAACAGTGTAAAAGTCCTTTTAGTTCACAAACACGGCAGACTCTCCAGCTGCAATAACACATCTCACTCAACTTTCAACTTTGTGTGTGTGTGTGTGTTTGTGTGTGTGAGAGACATGAAAGCAGAGATAAGGGCTGATTGAGCGGCTGCTTCGGAGACGGTTTATTAACCAAGAAGGAAAGAGAGCGAGGCCGCTCTCATAAAACCCCACAATTAATACTCTTGGCTGCATCAACCATCTCCCAGGTTCAATCTCCACCTAGCTTAGACACACACATGCACACACACACAAACACACACTCAAACACACACACACACACAGGAAATTGCAAAGATTTTATTATTGCAAATTCAATAAAATTGCCACTATGTGAAAGTTGTTCAGTAGCACAGCGGGCCCAAAACACAAACTCACCGCCGTCATGAACTCGTTCATTCTAAAAGGCGACTGCGAATAATCTTTATTGATTTGTGTGTTTTTAACAATAGAAAAGTTAAAAAGTTAGTGTGCAGTGATTCAGATGTTGTTTTAAAGGCAAATTCTTGAAATCCAACCAGTTGTAGCGTGGAAACTCAAATCCCCCTTTCTCCACCTTTCTAATCCACACACCCCTACACACACACACGCACACACACACCTTCTCCCACCTTCATCTCCCCTGAGCATCTTCAGATTCCTCACCTCCTCCGTTCTGGTAGCAGATGTACGGGAAGCGCCAGACGTTTCCCAGGTCCACGGCGTAGCCGATCACGGACAACAGGAAGTCCATCTTCTTGCTCCATGTCTCTCTGGGACGCTCCAAGCTGGTTTGCTGAACCACCAGAGTTCTCAGGCCTCCCAGTGGCACTGTGGACCCAGTCCCTCCCGGAGGCCCGGATGCTGATCCCACTGCGGTCCCAGGTCCCTCCCTGGGGCTCTGCGGGGTGGATGTTGTGAAGCCGTTGGACACCTGCTGGCTGCTGGTCATGTTTTTGGGTCCTCTGTCGGCGATGCCATCCGCCAGCACCAGTCGACCGTTTTCCCGCTGTGCCTCCTCCTCCTCCCTACCTTTGTCCCTGTCTCCCCCTTTGTCCATTGTCAGCATGCTCGTCATCATCACGTCTTTTGTCTCCATGGAGTTGTGTTGATGTTGGCGTTGGCAGAGCGGTTAGGGCTGGAGGGGGGCTCTCAGTGAGGATGAAGGCGATGTGCTGCTGCAGTCCGATATGGTGCCCATGAGGGGAACAGAGGGGTGAGGAGGGTGAGGACAGGGTGCAGAGACGGAGAGGGACAGCTCTGAGAAGTCTGTCCTTCTTGGACAGGTGGAGGAGAGAGGAAATGAGCCGCAGGAAGAGACGGAGGCCAGAATGAGGGGAGGGAGAGTGAAATATGGAAGGGTCTGTTGAGCAAGACAGGCAGAGGAGGGTTCTGGAGCGATGGGCCTGAACAGGACGTGGTGAGCGCAGAAGTTGCAGGAATCTTGGCTCTTCTCCACAAACTGCTCGTCCTGCGAGACCCTCAGAGATGGAGCAGACTGCAGGGGGAGACGGTCAGGTCAGAGGGGACGAGACACCCTCAGCAGCAGGAACCCCTGCACCATGAAGACACCAAATCATTGTGAAACACGGGATTAGCTTTGTCTTACAGATTCATCCTGAAAACACAGGTTAATCCTAAAAACTGAGGGATTGTGTTGGGACATGTTGATTTACACAACTCAGCCGTTCCTCATCTTTTCACTATCAGTTGTATAACCTGCTGAGCTTCTCTGATGTGACCGTGTGACAGCAAGAGCCTCGGAGGACGACCACAACATGTAAACTTGTTCTGAAATGTGATGCAGATGTGTTATATAATGCATTATAAATTCACAAATAATAATTTATTTATCACTAAAATGAACATGGAGAAGATGCATGACAATACCTGTATTCATTTTAAAAAACACTATTCTAACTTTTTACCACGAGTTCAATCTGCAATATCAGTTTGAATCAAGTTTAGATCATTTTTAGTTTTCAGCTCTATTAATAATGGATGCCAGAAAATGAGAAGTGCTATTAAATTTAATGAAGAATGAGAGTTGAGCTCTTTTAAAAGCACATTTTGTCCACATTCACGTGTCACGAAGTGAAAAATAAAACCCTGCAGCAAAGCTGGGATCCAAAGAAAAACATCCCAATCACGCTTCTGTTATTCAAATAAAAAACTGTTTTAAAACACTAAATTGTTTATCAGACTAATTTCTAATTTACATTTCGAGATGCTTTTATGACTTCTTTGAAAATCACACAACTTTATCTTTCAAATGACAGCAACTTCAAAATGTTAACATTAAGTTTGCTCATTTGTATAAATATGTTACTGCTGTGGTAACTTACGAACAAAAATAAGAACATTTACTCATAAATATACTAAAATACCAGTCACGATGAAAAAAAGTCACATATTACAAATTAAAATGTAAAAACCATGAATAATATAAACGTCAAATCTGCATATTTCACCTTTTGTACTTTAACAATCAACATAACAATTATTTTTAACCTGTTCTTAACTGATATTTAGCAGCAATAGAGAAAAATCCCATTTAAACACGTTAAAATAACTTGTAACTAAGTGCTCTCACTCCTCTGATGCTCTTGTGCTTTTTCTCTAACTTTTAAAATGATCAGCTGGTGTGCTGCTCACACAGAAAAATAAAGAGCAAATTGGTTCAACTGCAGTTTTTCCTTCAAGCTTTAAGTGCAATAAATACCTGGAGGTGGAGGTGAAGGAGGACGAGGAGAACCGGTGCAAAGAGCAACAAGTTCTACCAAAGAGTCCTGAGCTTCGGCCAAAGCTCAGCAGGGTCTGCAGGCAGCGTGCACTCGCAGCAGGCAGCGTGCACTCGCTCCTCAGGACGTCGGGTTGGCCCATCCAGCTCTCAAACCCCTCTCACTTCTCCCTCCCTCCCGCCTCCTCCCTGTTGTCCCTCTCTCTCTGACTTACAACACACACATGCTCAGAGGCGTGCAGACGTATGGATGCATGGGTGCACGCTCTCAGACAGGAGACAATGAGGGCCCGTCCTGCAGGCTCAGACCTGCTCGTCGCCGTGTCAGCTCTGCAGGTCATCACCGGCCTCCGACACACTCCGGTCATGGCAGAGCTCCCGTCAAAGCACACTCCAGCAGGGGAAGTCCAGATCTCAGGAAGGTGTCTGGGTCTGGATCAGGGTGCTGCTCACTACTTTAGTTTGGAACCCAGACTCCCCCTGGTTCTCCAGTTGTTTCTCTCGCCCCAGCTCACCTGCTGTTCGTTGATCTTCATTCTGTTTCGTCCACACACACCTGCTCAGATCTTTGTATGTTCTGCTTCTCTCCAGCAGCTCAGACTCCCCAAACCTGCAGGAGCTTCCATCTCAAAGGCCGCTTCTTTGGGGGCAAATGTACCATTAGATCAAACTGTAGGCCTTTGTGCATGAACAGCTGGATTCCTCCCCCCCGTGTGCTCATCCTTCTGTCTCAGAAGGAAAAAATGACTGTCGGTGGAACCATACCCCTCCAGGTTGTTGCAGCAAATTAGGAACCATTTGTCTCCTCCAGTATTTGATTCAAAAACACAGTGTTGATGAGAAAGGAACAGCTTTATGCTGGAGATCAGATTGCAGCTGATCACAACACAATTTTTTATTTTTTTTGCAAAATAAAAGCCTTAAAGAGGGCACCACAGTGGCGCAACTGGTAGAGCTGCTGCCTCTCAGTGAGAAGGTTGCCGGTTCAAATCCCGGTCCGGGGGGCCTTTCTGGATGGAGTTCGCATGTTCTCTCCGTGCATGCGTGGGTTTTCTTCAGGTACTCCGGTTTCCTCCCACAGACCAAAAACATGCATGTTAGACTGACTGGTGACTCTAAATTGCCTCTAGGTGAGAGAGAGAGCAAGAGTGTATGTTTGTTTGTCTCATTTGTCTCTGTGTCCTTGTGATGGACTTGCAACCTGTCCAGGGCGTACTCTGCCCCCCGCACAGTGGACATGGCACCGGCGACCCCCGTGAACCAAAATGGAAGAAGTGGGTGGATGTATGGATGGATGGAAACCTTAACGAAACATTTCTCTTATGCTGTCTTTTATAGCTGAGCTGTTCTAAAGCAGAATTCAGATTAGACAATTACCGGTATACAATGACTTGAAAGTGAAAACAGTAGTTGAAATATTGCTATTTAGGATTGTCTAGGGCTGGACGATATGGTCAAAACTTTTTTCACAATATATTTCTTAATTTCGATCAATAACAATATAATTCCAATTCCAATATGTATATAAACAATATAAATGCCTCGGAAAAACTGTACAAATAAATTAATGTTCACCTTTTATTTGTATTTAACCTTCAAAGAAATTTGAAATCACTGTCAAAGGGTGTGGCGCTGCACTGTGGCTGCCCTGCTGCGTTTGTCCACGTCAGGCATTTTTATGTTTTTTATGTTTTTTGTTGTGTTTTTTTCGTGTGCTGTGAAGCAAAGATGAAGCGAAATTATCTGAGGTTTTTACCATGAAAACTTTTCTAATTACCAAGCTTAAATGTCTTTGCCTTAATGATGGACGTTAATATCATGTTTGTATAAATATGTCCTTTATGTAAATGCCTGCTGACAATGTTGCAAACTAATTTCCCTATGGGGATAAATAAAGCTATCCAACTATCTAAATAAACATAAAACTCTCAACTTTGTAAATATTAAGTTTTAGCTGTAGAAAACATAACCTAACCTATGCAGGACGTTTGCTGCATGGGTTTCTCTTAGGATACAGCCGGTGTTGTTTCAGGGACACGTTGGCTCAAACTTTTATTGTGCTTCATCTTCTGACTCAGCATTTTCTATCAAGTGTAAATGTGGAACAAGTTAGTTGTTCCCACTGCTAGTTGGAACGACTCTCCGGCACATCATGCAGCACACTGAAACTTGGGAGTTTATTGGAGCTTAGCCGAACCATTCCACACCGCCAAATTAGTCTTTCTTATCAATGATGTCACCTGCTTTCTCTTTGCTTGTGAAAGCTTGTTCAGTTACATTCTGACAGTCATGGGCACTCATTTTGAAACGGAAACTTACCGCGCGTTGGAGCTTAGCTTAGCCTAGCCTATTACCACTAACTCCTTCAAGCTCTGTATGTGGTGTACGTCACCACGGACTTACCTAGTTGTGTCATGGCTTTTTCTGTTCGGGTTGAAACACTACTTCAACCCAAACAGAAAAAGAAATGCGTCAGTGAAACGATGTAATCATATCGTAATGTGCATCGAAATATCGAAAATGTGCTTAAAACTCATGCCACCGTTACAGAACAAAAGTATATTGTGATATATATCGACAGGGTATATGCAGGAATAATGAAGTTAATTTCAATACCTTTTCAAGACTTTTTAAAGACCTTCCAAAATAAATTCAAGACCTTATCGTCACTTTGTTTTATTAAGCAACAAATCTTTGATTTACAAAACTGCTGTTGTTTTCAATTACTGTAAATCTGTGAATCTCAAACCTACAACAGAACTGAGATACAGTGGAAAGAAAAAAGTTCAAAAGAAGAAACTGAACCACGACTAGGTTTAAGAAAATATAGCTTAGGTTACAACAAGACTCGTAGCTATTTTAAAGTAACTTGGTTGAACAATGGCGAATAAGAAATAAACACGGTTATTCTCGGCGACAGGCCTCAGCCATTCTTGAAAATCAGGCATCTCCAGCCACTTTGCCTCTATACCAACATCAACTACCTCATACATATACTGTGTACATTAACTCATATGCTGCTTTGCCACTCTTTGCAAATGTCAATGCTAGAACCTTCAGTTTATTTTATAGATATACTTTTTATACTACTATGCAAAAACTCAGGACAGTATTACACTTTTATTATTTCATTTTATGCTTATGTTCATTAAATGTTTAGTGTTTTAGTGTTGGTGTAAATTTTCATACTTTTATACTACTATGCAAAAACTCAGGACAGTGTTACACTTTTACTATTTTATGCTTATGTTTATTAAATGTTTTAGTGTTTTAGTGTTTAAATGGTTACTGTTGCACCGAGGGACTGAGAGAAACGCAATTTCAATCCTGTGTATGTCCTGTACATATTGCAGTTCTGACAATAAAGTTGACTTTGACTTTGTTCTCACGGTCTCGCGGCAACTTACTCAAACACACAAGCTCAACTTGGAGATAAAGCAGCCGTGCATGCGCACAAGATAGGCCTAGCCGTAAAGGCTGTTGTAACCTGACACCCTAAATTTGTGCGAAGCGGTTTCCGAATCATCCGCGGTGAGGAAAACAAATATTAGTCATACATACTTTTTGCTGTCAAATTATTTAAAGCTAGAATAACAGCAAAAAAAAATAATACCTCATCAAATCGCTTTCAAGACTTTTTAATACTTTTCAAGACCCTTAATTTTCCCAAAATTGATTTATCAACTTTTAATAACTTTCAAGACCCTGCATATACTCTGATCGATATTGAATTATTGTCCTGCCCAAGGATTACCTACCCTAAAAAATATGCTGAAGTGAGTCAGAGTCAATAGGAACTAACTTGCCAGTATACTCATGGACAGCAGTGTAAACTTAAAAAGAAATGCCTCATGCTGAAACATTTTTCTATATATACTGTATTTTGATCGCTCAAAATGCACTGATCCTACTGCTTACAAGTTCTAGTCATCTGTATATAAATGCAAAGTAGAAAAGGAAACCAAAGTACCGGTACTGTATTTACTTTTCATTTGATGAATGGCACTTGCAGACTTGGCCCTGTGCAATGTTTTTGTAACCCCATCCAAGTGTCTGCCTATAGTCTATAAAATACAACATAAATTCAAAAACATGCAACATAAACACAGCCTTTGGTTTGTGGACTGTCATATATTGTCACACACACAAACACACACTCAGACAACCCTCCTCCCACCCATCAGTCTGTCCATTCGGCTGGCACTAACTCTAACAGGCTTCAGAGAGATTGCAGGCCTGAGCTGTGGGTGTTGGGGAGAGTAGTAATAGAAAAGAAATGACAGTGGTTTCAGTGACCAAAACCTTGTTCGCTCTCAGGTTTTATCACTGTTCTGAGGAAATATAGGTGTTGTCAAAAGCTGATATTTTTGATCAGTGACACAAAATGGATACGCATGGTCTAAAATGTAAATAAGTCTGACAGCATATAGACTGTGGTGCACATACAAAGAAAAACTGAGACACAACTCTGCATAATGCATAAAGTATTTTGTGGCATTTTATAGTGGAAGAGACTATCAAGTGTTTTCTACTAAATGTAACTTTCAGTTTCCTTTCTAGGAAATGCACTGAGCTGTGGTTGTTTGAATAAGCTTGCCAAACGAATCCTCAGTTGTAAAGCAGGTACCTGTAGTAGTAAATGAGAAATTTGTACATGTATAAGGAAACAAAATGTATGTGTGTGTGTGTGTGTGTGCGTGTGTGTGTGTGTGTGTGTGTGTGTGTGTGCGTGTGTGTGTGTGTGTATGTGTGTGTAACATAAACATACTTACATATGTGTGGGTCTTGAACAAATCTGAAGGGGCACTTGTGCAGATTTTGTCACCTTCCAGCCCTATTACCCTTTTACAAATGTTCATATTTGGGTCAAATGGACTTTTTGCAATTATGATGTCACCACTGAAAGCAAAACATAAGCACACTGATTAATTATAACACATCAGATATATTCCATGTATATTTGTAAAATTATAAGCCCAAAATCTTTCAGTGAATGTAAAAGTACATTTAATATTTACAGTGTTGTACTCGGAATGAAACATGTCAGTCCTACCCACTTTTGTATTTTACAAAGATGACGACTCATGCGTTCAGAGAAGACAACATCATGGTTTACAATCGTCGGCTCCATGGATGGACCAGAACACTGAATTAAAACAAAAACAAAATTTGGTTATTCCTTGTGCAGAAAAATAATTATACAACGTGAGAAAAGAGGCATCATTTTTATATTCTGTGTAATACAAACCACCACAAACTCTCCGATGTATTCAAAGGCACAGTGTGCAATGCAGCCGTACTGGATTGTATAACCAACGAAGCCCAAGGTCTTCCCCAACACACGACGAAACATTGTCACCTATGAAACAGAACAGACAGAAGTTATGATACATTTACTGTCACTATATCTGATCCAGACCTGGTAGAGCTAAATTCTTTAAAGGATTCTTAAAAAGAGAGAAAGAAAAGCCATTTGGAGTTTAATTTCTAAAGGTGTGGACAAGGTTGCCACAGTTGGCCAAATGCTATGATGACACGTTCTTCATTCTTCAGTGTTTCATTCTCAGGGGCTGAGTGGCCGGTTCACACCAGAAAACTGTCCTGAACTTTGATCCTGTGTAGGATGGAGCCATCAACACCTTGTGCTCAGGTGATGGACAAACACAGAAACTGTGACACATCCAGCCAAGCAGCTCTTGCTCTGTCTGCAGCCAGCCCCTGCGTCTGTGCTGCCTCCTCTACCACCACAATCATTAGAGCTGTTATCAACTCCTGTCAGCACCATAGAAACACAAAAACACCATGGCACCCTTACAACTGCCCTGCAAACAATGTCATTCAAACACAAACAACGACTATGCACACGTTCCTTCTAAGCAAACATCTCAGCCACTCTCAGGTTATTGACTTTTACTCAACTTGTGGGATGAAACCAGAATTTACACACCGTCATTGATGCATATGAAGAAAAGCACCTCTATATACACAGAATGAAACTGTCCAACAGATACTATCCACAATATTCCTACGCCCCATGATGCCTTGCGCGAATTATGGGAACGACTTCCGCCTGAAGTGAGAGCAGCAGTTAAAGCCCAGTCTACTGGCTGTATTTTTCACTTTTGTTTTTTTGTTTTGTTTATTTCTAATTAATTGCAACGGTTACTTCGTGTTGGGTTAGTGGGTGTTGCTGTCGGGTAGACGTTTGTTCAAAGTGCAGTTTTCACTTCATCCCAAAAATAAGTAAACGTGAAGGATTTATCTCCATCGGACGAGCTGACAGCTGCCCCTCCTCTGCCTGATCTGCTCCCGAAGACGTCGTGTTCAGATCACGTTTTCTCCGGTAAACAAAATATTCTACATAAATCATTTTGTGAAACAATTTCAGAACAATGTGAGAGTATAATTTTCTCTGTGTTGGAGCTGTTGTTGTTTTTTTCTTCATGATTTAGCACCGTCTACTAGCTGTGGTTAGCTTAGCATGTAGCGTTAGCATCTGTTAAAGTATTTACTAAACAAATCTGTGGATAAATAATATAACTACATGTGTGTGTAATACATTTGCAGTACATACATATGCTGTGTGTATGTGTATACTGTATGCACACTATATATACAGTATATACATACATACTGCACATACACTGTACTGTAGTACTGTTTTGATTGTAGGTCCCTGTTACTCTCATGTGAATAAAGCAGTGGGATGCTGTTTGTACAGAAAATATTCCATAACACAAGTTCATCTTTTGGTTATTACTACATTTGTTCTATTGAAATATTTATTTTTTCAGGAAGGCCTGCACACAAGTCACAGACTGGTCTCCCACGCTGAAGTTGACAGACACACTTACTCTGAGACGCAGGAGCAGAAGAACAAGTAATGACACAAGCACCTGGCACAATAATTCAAAAATATTAAAGTAAATCTAAGATAAAATTACTGAAATCAATATAAAATTGAACATTACAGTATATCTTTGTGAATGAGTAAAAAATGTAGGAGCAACTGTATTTATTCTTTCTACTTTGAGTAGCAAACTTGGTCTTATTTTAGACTTTGTGATGCAAACATGACAGTTTTATTCTTTTTTTTTTTAAGGTACAGACGAGTGAAGGGCCGAGTTCCATCGTCTTGGATTCCGGAGGGGTTTGCTGCTTGCGCCAGTCGTCCAGTGGTCGTCCAGTGGTCGTCCAGTGGTCGTCCAGTGGTCCCACATGATTAGGAATCTGTTCCAGTTTGTTTAAAATCAGAAACTGCCCATCATTTCTTGTTGAAGAGTGTATTTGACCTGGTATTTATTCTGGTATTTATTCTGCAGCCAATCATTTTCATTAAAAGACATCAAATCACCCACAGTTCTCATATTGTATTCAGTTTCAAATGTTTTTAGTTTATTCATTCATTCATTCATTCAACCTTTATTTCTACAGGCTTGCCTCGTTGAGCCACGGGGACTCATTTACAAGAGGGACCTGTCTCACTCACACCCAGAGTCAATTTAGAGTTAACAATCAGCCTAAAATTTATAATTATAGCTTTTATTCTTATCAATCTCCTCCTGGAGGAGGAACCACAGCAACATGCATGTTTTTAAGTTTTGTACTTGTCAATAAAAAACTAAACTGGTAAGTTGCCAAAAAAACAATCACATCTAGTGTTTTTATTTGCAGTAGAACTTCTCATTAGACATTAAACAATGTATCTTATTGAAATAAAGAAGGTGAAACACAGCAACACCAAATGCACTTCAAACGCAGATTTATTTATAGAAATTATATTTTCACTCATTTGTTGCTGTGGTACATAACTGCACACAAACTTCTGGACCAACTGGAGCGTCATCCATCTCCTGGACCAACTGGAGCGTCATCCATCTCCTGGACCAACTGGAGCTTCATCCATCCCTGGACCAACTGGAGCGTCATCCATCTCCTGGACCAACTGGAGCTTCATCCATCCCTGGACCAACTGGAGTGTCATCCATCCCTGGACCAACTGGAGCTTCATCCATCCATCCCTGGACCAACTGGAGCATCATCCATCCATCCCTGGAACTCACCTTATGCAGAAATATAACAGAAAGGAGGAAAAGAAAAGTACAGTATACAAACATTAGGGTTCATTTATGAACACACACAAACACACCTAGATTATATATAAAAGAAACCCACGCACACACACCTATATTATATATATATAAACACAACAGACACCTATATTATATATACAGTATAAATAAATATACACAGACAGCATACATACAGTATATAGGTGCGTGTGTTTATTTGCCAGTTATGCACGAAAATAGTATCATTTAATCACTGACTACATAAAATCATTAAACTAAAAGCTGTCTCTTAAATCATACCTGGTGTTCTCGTTCCTCTGGAGGATACAGAGTCTTTTTTCAGGTGGTTTCTCGTAGCCCAGCCACAAAGAAGGATGCAGGTTTTTGTTTTCGGAGCCTGTTCAACACACACTAGTTGCAGCCACAAATTCAGCTTCGTCTGATTATTCTTACAGCCACGAACAGCGCAACAGGTACCCGAGCTCCTCAAGACATCTTCGTGACAATTTTAGCTCAAAATAACAGAAAACAGAACTTTAACAGAACTTCTACGATGCGCACAGATAAACAAGTAAACAACGAGGAGCCAATGCAGAAATTCTACTTCCGGGGTCAAAACGGAAGTAAGTCCCATAATCGCAAATACAGTGCCACCTTCAGGAATATTGTGGATAAGGTTTAAATGTTAGCGTATGCTTCAGTCATTTTCCTTTTGCTCAGGCTGCTGTCCTGCTAGTCCACCACAGGGTTGCAAAATCTTTTTCTTCATCTCCTCTATTCCTTCTGTCTCTTTCCCTCGATCTCTCTCCATGTCTCCTCTCCCTCCCAGGGTATTATTAACCAAAGCAAGCAGAGCGGAAACCAAGGCCCCAAATCTTTAGAGCTCTGGGAATGACTTCCCAAAGATGGACAAGGATTAGGCCCCCAATTTCTCCCTCACCTCCACCTCCTTTCTCCCCAGGTTCCCAACAGACTGGGTGTCAGGTGGCTCCCTGAGCCCTGCCAAAGGTGTTACCCCTAATCCCATTACTCCCTCTCTTTTCTCTTTTTCTCTCTCTCTCTCTCACACACACAATCCTCTCTCATTCATTCCAGATAGACTTCATCTATTAAACTTTGTATCTATTCTTTCATTCTTAGCATGGTGTGTCTCTGGCCCATTCACCATCCTTTTGATCCAAAAAAGACCAACTTCATCCTCTCTCATCCCTACTGCTGTTACTCTCTCCATTCCTCAGTCACCCTCGCAACCCTCAGCTTTTCACAGATACTACAAGAG
>JBBPBX010015722.1:0-13753 GCA_038048925.1 Garcialebias charrua
TATCTCCTTACAACCAAAGTATAACTTAACACGATGCTCAACATTCTTCATTTTACCACAGTTAAAATGTGGTAAACCCTGTTTTATTGTGTCGAAGTTCGGATAATATTACAACTCATTTAGCTTCGGATTGGTCATTTGCTGACACGCCTACTGGATTGATTGACAGGTCGCGTCATGGATCCGACTCATGTAAAAAGAAAGAAGTCTCAGACGACTTTATTCTCGTAGCATTAAGACTTTATTCTCGTAATTTTATGGCTTTAAACATTTTTTTTCTTAGCATGGCCCTAAAGCTCCGTCGTAGTAATGGATCTGAGTGACACATTTTTGTTGTTGTTTTTTTTGTTTTACCAATTCTGAAAGATTTAAATTCCATTAAAAACAACTAAATAAAAATCTTGGAAGTAAAGCACACAATTTCTGTTAATTTTTTATATTTGTGAGAGACGTTGACCGCCGCACCAGAAAACAAGATTTAAACACAGCAGAAACCATGGCAGTCTGTGTTCTGCACTGCCTTTGACCCTGGATTAGAAGAAATACTCCATCAGATAAATCAGAGAACAGAGACTCACCCCTTCAACTCTTTGCTTCACCGTTTAGTCGACTGCAACAGAAAACGTATCAACATTGGCTGAAGCCGGTGAAGAAAGCAGCTCCATCCTTGTTTTGTTTGCTTCTTGTTATTGGAGATTCTGGTCCATGATATGAACAAGTCTTAACCTCAGTTTCTGCAGGGGAAGTATTGATTTTCCTCTGACAGCGCTTCTGTAAAATGTGATGAACTGCCCAGACCACTGTTCAGTTTGGTCTTTTAGTTTTCAGTTTTTTTTTTCCACTACAGGAAACCAAGAGTTTTTCTGTTCAGTGACTCAACAAACTTTTGACAAGTTTATTAGTAATTTCAACCACTGCTGGAATGATTCCCTCTGAACTGAGACACAAGTGAGTATGTGTTGAAAGACCAAGCGTTCTTTAAATAATTAATTTTGCATGCTGTTAGAGACTTACATTAAAGCTGCTATATGTAACTTTTCTAACAATATATTTTTAACATATTTCTTCACTCTGTCACTAGATTGATGTTAGAGAGGTAATCTCTGAAAAAAACTAAAAAAAAATATTGTCCCCTTGCTTCTCCAGGTGGTAAATAAGCATTTCTAAAAAGAAAAAGTGACCCGCCATTTTCCAGCCAATAAAAACAAAGTTTGTAACCAGCCAATAAAAACCGAGCTTGAATTCGAATCAGCCAATAAAAACAGAGCTTGAATTTGAATTTTAACAGACCACAAGGGGGCAGTGCCATATATGGCTCTGAGGGGGAGGGATCAGAATGCTTTGCTTGTTGAAATTTTTTCTAAGTGCTGATGTTCTACAGAAACTGCAGACTCCACCTTTAAATTGCCTTATGTTGTAAACAGACTAATTTGGTCAAATTGTAAAAATAACATTATGCACACACTCATGCAATATCATGATGCTCAGAGTATGTGTTGAGGTTGACTCAGCTACTACCGGTACTCATAAATTTGAACTCATCTTTAACATTCAGTGAGTAATTGCCATTTTTGTGAATGCTAAGGTCTGTTTTCTGTGGCAGCTGTTTTGAAATGGGGTTGACTCCAATTGTTTATCACTTGTAGATGTACAGCTAGTGATAACTTGATGAGAGTTTCATTAAAATCCTTGTTCTTGTTGGAACGCTTGGATCATGTTCATGAGATATTTTGCTAACAGACAAACAGGGTTGACTCTGCGATTTTTGGCCCAAGCTCCCAGCTTGACCTGACCCAAAATTCAGGCTGGGTCAGGCCATAATTATGTGCTTGATGGGTGGGCTGGGTCGGTCTCAGGCTTTTGATGCAATTTTACAAATCATAAGGCACAAAGAAAATTAAATAAGAATACACAATATAAAACTGTGTTAATCTACTTGTTGAGGAGGACACAGTAAGTTTATATGTTGAGGATGAGAAAGAAATAAACCCAGACTGCGAAAAGCGAGAGTAGCGCGGGCACATTGCGCAACAACTGCGCATGCGGCCCCACCCGCTCTTTGCTCTTGTCACACATCTGAGGGCATCTGCAATTGACAAGAACAGCAACATAATGGAGCTGGAAAGTATTAAACAAAAGCTAAAAAATGGGAGAACTCACTCTACAAAGCCAGCACAGTGAAACCTGCTGATGTGGGTCAGGTGCACGCTCAGGTCTGACCGGCCGGTTGAAAGAGGTAAAAGAAAAATTGTGTTAAGCTCCCGATGGATGACCGGATCATCATCCGCGCTCGTCCCACTCCGCACCCTGCTGTCATCTGCGGTGAAGGAAGTTTCAGCATCTGAAGCTACATAAGCCGAAACAAGCAGCACATTCAATTAAAATAGCCTTGTTCTATATTTAACCAATAACTTTGCTCTAAAATATTTTTATTCATCTCTATAATAGCCTATCTTTAGAGTAGATTTTTTTAGGCTTTTGGTTTTGTATGTTGATATGCATTTGTTGACTTGATAATAAACAAGAAATCTTATATCTTCCTTTCATTACATGAACTATCATGTCAAACTGATTTGCTTACAAAAGCAATAAAAGTTTAGTAAAAAAAAAAGTTAGTTTTTTTTCCCTCCCGGGTTCGGGCCTATAATTACCGTATTTTCTGGTGTATAAGTCGGAGTTTTTTTGCATAGATTTGTCAGTCCTGTGACAAACTCTGAAGCAAATTGTACACTTTTTCCCCCATATTAATAACGCAATTTTTGACTGATGCTTTAAATTTTGAAGAACTGCAACAGTGAGTCCTCCCGTGCATGCTCACTTCACTTAGCTGGTGCAGGCAGAGGAATGCTAGAGAGCTAGCAGCTCTGGCCGTGATGGATGGATGGGTGGCGCCATGCCGCCCAGGCGAAATGAAGCTGTTTTGACCATTAAATAAATGCATAATAACAGTGACGGATCAGTGGTGATGCATAATAAATGCAACTTATACGCCAAAGTGACTTATATATGTTTAAATATGTTTCTTCATGATGCTTTTTTTGACAGGTGCGACTTATACTCCGGCGCGACTTACAGAAAATACAGTAATTAGTCAGTCAGGCTGGGCTGGAAAAAATGCCAACGGCTAGGGCCGGGCTGGGCTGGATTTTTTAAGCCCAAATGCACCTCTAGTTGACTCCAGTGGTTGATACCATGGTTTAAAGCAAATATGGTGTGTGACATGTTGCACTCGGAAGTATGTGCAGTCCGTGTTCAGCTGATGCAAATTCAAATTTTAGCCCAATATTTTTAAGAAATTGGCTTGAGTTGCAAACATTTTTGAGTTTTTATAAGCTCAGTTGGCTGTGGTGGCCATTTTGAATTTATTGTAGATATTCATTCGGTGAGTATTTTCTGAGAGTTTCATTCAAATTCATCCTCTGGTTCATGGGACATCTTTCTAGTAGTGCAAACAAATGAAGACACAAGCAAAAACATGTAACCCAAAGCCTTTACTTCCGGTGGTGGGCAATGAAATTCAAGTAAAACCTCTACTACTGCTGTTTTTTTTTTTTAGTTCTCAGCTGTAGAGGATTTGTTGTCTGTTCTTTGGGGGTGGAGTGGAACAGTGGGTTCAGGTAGGCATGACATCAGATCGAATCTCTGTTTAGGCGTCGTGTTTACGAGCTCATCCACCTCTAGGCTCTGTACGTTGCAGAAATCATTATGTCAAACAAAGTGAAACAGAGCAATGTATTCTAACTTATTCCAGTTTTTTTCATACTTTGTTCCATGCTCCAGCGAGAATAAAAGGTCAGGTCTTAGTAACAAATCAACACCAGTGAGGCTTGTTGAACGCTGTTGCTATGGCCGAAGGATCATTCCTGTAAGTGCTGAACCCCCGCTGAGTGTGAGTTTTGTGATCAGCAAGAGTGAACCACCATTACCATCTGTCGAGCTGCGTTGCTACCTGACTGCCTGAGCGCTCGTCCTCAACCGGACATTTTTATAAACAAATGTTTGTTTTCTTTTTATTAAACTCTTGGAATCAGTTCAATTGTGGAAAATAAAGGATCCATTTGACCATCACTTCCTACAGGGTTTTACAACTATGACCCTACATTTATGCTTTATTTTGTTCTTTTTATTATAAAACGGCCAGATTTATTCTCGTATGTTAACTTATACATTTTTAGTCACTGCCATAAAATCAAGGTTTAGGTTCTTTATAATCATTCGCATTACATTTGGTACATGAGGTGGAACGAAATTGTGTACACAGGGTCCCAGTTACATCCAACAATAGCAAAAATATAAATAGTAAAATAAACAGTACTAAGATATAAACTAAGAAATACACTAAATTAAGAATACTCTAAACACTAATAGTGCAAAACAATATGCCGAACAACAGCAGCACAAACATGAGTCTGGGTGAGTACGAATGAATACATCAAAATCCAAATCATGAATTAGCTTGTGTGTGTTCATTAAAAAAAATCATAGTTCAGTCCTAAAACATTCGAGACACTCAGAGTTGCTAACACATATTAATTAGCTTTATTTTGGTCAGAATTTGGTAATACAAAAATACAAAATGAAAATGTGTTTTTCCTACTGTCGGTCATGTTAACCACAGGGTTAAAGGTGCAGTCTGCAGTTTCTGTAGTGCAGTCTGTAAGTTTTCTAAAAATATATTTTTAACATATTTCTTCACTCTGTCACTATCTCCTGACAGACTGATGTTAGACAAAGTAATCTTTGAAAAAACTATAGTCCCCTTGCTTCTCCAGGTGTTACTAAAAGCATTTCTAAAAAGCCACAGTGACCCGCCGTTAACCAGCCAATAAAAACAGAGTTTGTAACCAGCCAATAAAAACAGAGCTTGAATTTGAATCAGCCAATAAAAACAGAGCTTGAATTTGAATCAGCCAATAAAAACAGAGCTTGAATTTGAATTTCAGCAGAGCAAGGGGGAGCAGAGCCATATATGGCTCTGAGGGGGAGGGATCAGAATGCTTTCCCTGTTGAAAATTTTTCTAAGTGCTGCGTTCTACAGAAACTGCAGACTGCACCTTTAATATAATTTTGTCCAACTAAAATTGTGCTCTTTCTCTCTTAAAACACATCGTATAAAACTGACAATAAGCCCAGAAGGTGCGTAAACTGTTGCCTGTTCAAGAAACAACAACCATCTGCGATGCAGCTTCCTCTCCACCTCCCCCAGTTCGCAGACGTCTTACAGCACAACTGTTTTCCTTCTGCACATGTGGAAATGAGGGTGATCGATTGAGCTGTAGCCGAGCTCGGGGAGATGTTTGTTGGTGTGCGGGGCGGCTGAGCCCCGAGCGAGTTGCTGACAGGTCGTCAGGTCACACACACACACCCACTCCTCATTTCCCAGACTGCACTGCTGACATGGCAGAGCTAGAACCAGTGGTGTGTGGGGCTTTGTAAGGTGAGGTTTGGGGTTAAGCTGTGCCCTCGTTATCTCCAGCCTAATGGCTTTTTTTATGCCGTCATTACATTTTATAGAAGGAAACACACTAAGGACACAATGCGTTATTTTTGTTACGAGTTAGACAATGAGAGATCTAACGTGGCACTGTACATTTGTGGATATCTGTTGTAAAATGGTTAGCATGTGGGCTTTCAGCATTTTCTTTAAATGTTTACTTTGTGGATCTAAATGTTTTGTTTAAAGTACAACTCGATCTTTTCTAATCACTTTCTTATTCAGATCAATACAGCCACAGCTTTTGGTATTTGTAAATTTTATATTTTGAAAATATTAAAGTTAATTAATTAAAAAATTGTTTGTTAAAAGCTTTAACAGCAAAGTTATTTCATTGTTTTGTTGTTGCTGTTTTGCTAGTTTAAAATTTTAGCTGTGGCATTAATTTTCACTTTTAGCTACTGTTAGGTTGGTTTTAACTATTAGCTACTAATCGTTGTAGCATTTAGCTAACATTTTGGCAGTTTTTATTACAGTTTTACAAACTTTGGCTTCTATCTACTTTAGCTAATTTAAGGTTCTAGCTACTTATCTGCTGGTTTTAGCGTTTACTTACCATTATGCTAATTTAAGCTTTTATTCCGATTGTTTTACTTTGACAACTCAGTTTCATTTTTCAATAAATTTCAGGAATCACTCTGCATTCAGAGCATTTTGCAGACATTTTTTTTATTTTCTTGCAAGCTTTACTAGAAATTCCACAACATTTTACACCTGTGTCATTTTATCCAAGTGTTCAATTTTTTTAAAATTAATAGGGTTGCACCGATTGCAGTTTCTGGCCGATTACCAATATCTAAAATGTCTGACCTGCCGATTCCGATTTTGTCCAATACCAATTTTTCTTTATAAGCGACACTAGTTATTATAAGGTCACAATGTCAATTTTCCAATCTTATTTTATTATAAAACATACCTTTGAATAATATCCTAGAAACAATACTAACTTGTTTTAACTGGCCATGAGGTAGTGCTCTGAAATATAAATGAAGTTTAGACAATTGTTGTTAAAACTACAAAAAATAAAATAAAATCAGTAAAATCGGTTTCTCATATCTGCCGAGCTCCGATTTCCCAAAATTAAGGTAATCGTGCCTATTTATCGGTGTATCAGTGCACCCCTAATTTATAATCTTCTTTGACTGTTTTACCTATACAGTAATGTGATACATTTTGGGTGTTATTTTTATGGTTTATATGAACAAAACCCTTCTATCACCATTATTAATATAAAACTTTTTTTTACTCACCAAATTCATATTAACGTTCAACCATGTCTGAAATGTATGGAAGTAAATTGCAACACAAAGTGACACTGAAAGTACTAGACTAGCTGCTGCAGACCTTCGTTCCTTCAGCCTTGTAGTGGTTTTGGTTCTGTTCAGATGATGGTGTGCATCCTCCAGATCTAAGCTCTGGTTACAGCAAAAAAAAAAAAAAAAGTCCTCCACTGACAGAATCTGACATTTCTCTATAAAAATGCATTGGCAGGTGTGCATCCATTCTGAATGGGAGGAAAGTCTATTTTTAAAATTTGGAAACCATTTTAAAGGCACACAACTAAATCCATCACAATCACTAAAACTGTGCTGGCAAAAAATAAAAAAATAATAAAAATAAAGTTACCAATTTTGTCAATTTGGTCTGTCAGCTTCCAGGTGAGAGTTGCTGTGCAAAAACAACATTTATAATGATGCTGCTGAAGCTGCTGAAGCTGCTGAAGCTGCAGTTAGTCAATGAAAACCTGATGATGATGAAGATGATAAATAAATCCCGATGAACAGAAGACTGAGATCATTTTGAGAGCGATCAATTCTTGGGTGAGTCAGTGCCTCTGTTCTTGTGGATGACTTTTTCTTCATCATCGCTGAGTCATCTTCTCATACAAACAGCTGATACATTATTTGATTCAGTAATTGAATGAAGTGGTGTCAAAACGACACTGAGCACTTAAATAAGACTTTAAAGTTTATTGTTGTGAATACTAACCTTTTATTTTATCACCTGCTGCCAAAGTGTGAAATATGGGATTTTGCCTGTTTGCCTCTCTTTGTGTGTGTGTGTGAGTGTTTAGACTTGGTTTTTGGTACAATTTTTAGGACCTACCTAGACAGGACCAGTAATATACATGGGGATCAAAGCCCAGTTCATGTTAGAATTTCAGTTTTAGCTCAGGTTAATGGTTGGGTATAGGGTAAGGGTCTCTTTAAGGCAGCACAGTATAGTCACCACAGCCAGTTAAACCTTATCCAACACAAAATGGCTATAACATTGTAATTTTTGCAGATACTGTATTCAGGCAAAATTGGGTTTGGTGGTAGCCAAGAGTCATTCCCAACATTTACTTTGAGCACTAATTGATTATGTATGTTAGACCATCAAGATTTTTTTTAGGTCTTGTGCCAAACTCCAACGCCTGGTAACATTTTGTGTGTGTGACAAAACCAGCTCATCTAGAGTAATCCCTCGCTACTTCGCGGTTCGTTTTTCGCGGACTCTCTCGTGGTTTTTCAAAATAAGATTGAACATGACACACAAATGGCTGATTGATGGATGAGCCGCACAATCGGCATGGAATTTGTATTTGAAATAAATTATTTTAAATCATTTAGTACCTGTGTGCAGCCCACAGCTGCAGAACAAGTTTCCTCCTGCAACGTCAGATCTCTGCTCTGCAGCAGAGAAGTGGGCGTGGCCAAGAGCGGCAGGTGGCAGAGTGCTGAACTCAAGACATGCTGTCTTAAGAGCATTTTGAGTTTAGAAACATTGTTTAGAATATTGCAAGACTGTGAGAAGTGTTTAAAATGCCTTAATAACATACTGTACTTTGTATAAATACTAAAATAATAATAATAATTCCTTCACAGATTTTCACTTATTGCGGGGCTTCAGGGTACGGATCCCCTGCGATAAACGAGGGACTACTGTATATGACATTTTTTTCCCTTGTACCAAGGTCATTTAAGAGAATAAACTGTGTAAAAGTGTGACAGTTTCAATACACAATAGAGCATTCGCAAAAAAGGTGACGAATGATGTAGTTATAAGGTACAGCCTGAAAATAAATGGAGAATTAGAGGACGAAGTCTATAAGTAAAGATGGATGGATGAGGGAGGAAGAGAAGTGATGGAGAGAAGCACGGAAAGAGAGAAACAAGGAGAAGCGTGAGTTTGGCTCAGTGAGAGCAGCTGTATAGAGGACACCGTGGGTGGAAGTGGTAGAGTCGTGGGTGAGCTCAGAGTTTAACTGCCAACCCTCCCATGTCTCTCAAACTGTCCGTCACACACTTGCACACACACACACACATACACAGTCATTTTCCTGCACTCGCTTGCCCGTACGCACACACACACACACACACTGTATGCAGTTCCATCTCGCCAACCTGGAAAACTTTCTGTCGTTTAGTGCGTGTCAGACACGAGAGGGATCTATCCTTGTAATGAGACGTGTGCTCTCCGTGTCACCCCGCGCGTGTTACATCGTTGAAGACGAGTGTGTTATAACAACGGTTAAAGCCAACACCGGTGCATACGACGGGTGCAGCTGTGAACTGTTTGACATTTTGGACACCTAGTGGCAGAAGATGAGGCGTGGGTGGAAGGGAGTGGGTGAGGCGGGGGTTGTGGTAGTGTATAGTCAATTGCAGGTTTCCTCTTCACGTTGAACCTTCCACTATGATAAATAATGAGAGCAGCAGATCCAGAAATAGAGAATACCCCCCCACCATCGCCTCCTCCTCCCCACTGGTCCCTGTGGTCCGCTCTCGTGAAGCTCCAGTCCAGCCGTGACTTTTCCAAGTGATCCCCTCCCTTCTGCCTCCTCCGTTATGGTTAGCATGCCGGCTAAATCTGTAGCCGTGCGTCTGTAATTAGGCTTGTGCTGGACTGGAGTGCTACACACTGGCAGCTGGCAAGCCTGAGCAGTGTAAACACACACACACATGTAGACACACACATTGAGAAGCATAACGCTTTATCTTGTACAAACCATGTGAATAAAGTGTATGCAGGGACATGTTCTCAGAGTTCCTCTGCAGGGGTCGAAGAGCGATAGGAATCTTGGCCTTCATCTGTTCCTTTGTCTCATCTTCATTACTCACTGATTGTGTGTTTTTGTTTCATATTTTTCATTTGTCCTCTTCCCCTCAACCTTTCTTCCCTCTTATCCCTGTACTCCACCTCGAACCACCTGCTCGCTGTTATACTCCCTCCACAAATCTGCTCTATCATCCCCACTTCTCCACTCCCACCTTTTCCTCTGCAATAAAACACTCCTCATCCCAGAGCTGTAGAGTGTAGAGTGGGTAGGTTGACCTGTATGATAATATTCAAAACCAAAGAGCTTTTTGCCAACTATATATATTATTAAAATAAAAGAAAGAAAGGAACACATGATGTTACTTCAGCCTCCCTAGTGAGGGGGCTCCAACACATGACAGAAAAAGGCAAGGGCTTGTAAGGTACAAGCACCTGCAGGTGTGAACAAGATACATAAGATCAAGATTACTTCTTGATCAGGAGCTTCCTGTAACCCCTGAACCCAACAGAGGAGCATAGCTACTCTTATCCAAATGATTATGTCTCTCTGCCATGTTGTTGCCTTTGTGTGTGTTGGATTCAGAGCATAATGATCAGGGGTACTTCTACAAATCCATAACTTTTAGAGACAACCCCATTCCAAGACGGCCATCATGGGCAATCAACTGTATCAACTGCCATCAAATGGCTATAACTTAGTCCAGTATTTTATATATTGGGTTAGACATGGCAATTATTTTTATGCCGGATGCCCTTCCTGACGCAACTACAGACCACTGAGCTTACCACCTTTGTGTGGAGCAGAGAGCTGCCATCACCCGGAAGTACAGATGGGGGGTGGGGGGTTAAGGGCCTTGCTCAAGGGCCCAGAGTGGGGCAAATGATGGCGGAGACAGGAGTGGGTGCTTCACCAATCCCACCCACATTTTGTTGTTGTCGGTACAAGGAGTTGAACCACCGATCTTCCAATCACAGGCTCACCTTCTCTAACCTCTGTTCCACCACTCCCAAAACCAAGCCAACTTGAATGAGTTTGTAGTCGCTCATTGATTGTGGGTTATGTCCATGCAATAAATGAAAATCCCCGAAGTAGCGATGTTATATTTATTTTTGTATTTTTATATATATACTGAGGCTTTAGAAACCCTTCCCACACTCTTGCAATGTTCTAAACTCTTAAACCTGCATCATTTTAACAACATACATGTACTGTACATACAGCACTTTACAAAATTTTACTTACCAGCTCTGCATAACAGGAGCAGCTTTTGGTTCCAGTTTGACTCTGTACGTTTCTGCAGACCTAACCTGCAGTGACAAAGCCCACAATCAATGTTGTTAACTCTTAAACCTACTCATTTTAACAACATACTTATATGTAGCTTGTAAATTTTACTTACCAGCGCTGGCTTGCTTGGAGCTCTTGGGTTCACTGCTGAGTCTGGGAGTCTGGTTCTCGTCCAGTTCAGTGCAGCTCTTGAGCACCAAAGTACATAATTGAGGGGCCAGACCTTCGGTTGGCCAGCGCGGGACCATAGGTGGCCGATTGAGTCTGCGAAATTGAACCGCGAAGTAACGAGGGACTACTGTAATTACTGTATTTCCTTTGCTTTCAGCACCGTTTTGTTTCGTCTTTTACTTGCACGGACTGACACCCATAAACTTGTGCTTTCGTGGTTTATAACTGCCTGCTTGTGTCTGACAAGAGCCTCTGATTGTGTGATGAGATTAAAGGCATCCAGGCCAGTCATTTGTGTCAGCGTGGGGTTTTATCTACCGTGCCAGGACACTCGAGCCCCGACGGTCCCTGGAGTCACATCTCCACCATGCTGTGTGTCTTTTTAGCTATTCTGAACTGCAAACCCCACACTCCTCCTCTGACCAATACCCTCTCCTCACTGCGCGTCATAATGACAACGGTGATAGTCCGGCGGGGCAGAGAGGAATGTGGAGAGGGGGCTTATTATTGTCTACTCAAAATGTTTTTAGTGTCACTCATTTGAGTGGCTCTGTCAAGAAAACAGTGGACAGATGAACACAAAGGAGAACAAAATAAAAGTATGCTGGTGAAATACTCTGTTTAAATCACAACAACCAGTAACAAGTCCCACAAAATGTTAGAAGCTAATAAAAAATAAAAAAACAAACACAGTTTTGTGAATTGGTCAAATTAATTGAAATGTGTTTAAAAACAGAGCAAAAATACCAACACAAATTAAAATAAAAAAAATGTGTTTTTATATTAGTAGTACTCAATTTGTGTTGATGAAGCCAGCTCATTTGTTCGGAAGAGGATTTGGACTTGTCTTAGAAGAGAAAAGTTATTTTTTCCATTTTAGATCATTAACACAGAAACTCTTAGCTGTAATTTGGATTCAGTGATTAATTAGCTCAGAGCCAGAGTCTGACCTCTGATGAACCGGCCACTTAATATCAACATCTACTTCTTGGGTTTTAATCTGGTTACACTTCAACAGATGTTTCTCTATTACAGAGCCTCGTTTATTTCTGTCAACCTGCCCTCATATACCTTACAAGACCATTATCTTAAATAATTATTCTGTTTTTAAAACCCCGTCCAAGAAAAGTTAAGAGGCTTTAAAATGTTAATGTATTTTTGTAAGCTTTTATTTGTCTTTTTTGATATTTTATAGTTAGGTTGAAAAGGCCAAACTAGTTTTTTGAGCTATGGTGTGAAATAAAGTAGGTTCTTTGTTTTCTTTCTTGTTCAGTCACAAAGTTTTATATTCTGGAAGAAGTTATTTTAAAACTGATGATAAAGGCCAACAAAAAATACCAATACAGGTGGTCCCCGATTTACGAGTGCTCTTACTTACGAGGTTCCGGATTTACGAGGTTCCATCCATCCATCCATCCATCCATTTTCGTCTGCTTATCCGGGGTCGGGTCGCGGGGGTAGCAGCCTAAGTAGGGAGGCCCAGACTTCCCTCTCCCCAGCCACATGGAGCAGCTCCTCTGGGGGAATCCCAAGGCGTTCCCAGGCCAGCCGAGAAACATAGTCCCTCCAGCGTGTCCTGGGTCTTCCTCTGGGCCTCCTCCCGGTGGGACATGCCCGGAACACCTCACCAGGGAGGCGTCCAGGAGGCATCCTAACCAGATGCCCGAGCCACCTCAACTGGCTCCTCTCGATGTGGAGAAGCAACGGCTCTACTCCGAGTCCCTCCCGGATGACTGAGCTTCTCACCCTATCTCTAAGGGAGAGTCCAGACACCCTGCGGAGAAAACTCATTTCAGCCGCTTGTATCCGAGATCTCGTTCTTTCGGTCACAACCCAAAGCTCATGACCATAGATGAGGGTGGGAACGTAGATCGATCGGTAAATTGAGAGCTTTGCCTTTCGACTCAGCTCTCTCTTCACCACGACAGACCGGTACAGAGCCCGCTTCACTGCGGATGCTGCACCTATCCGCCTATCGATCTCACGCTCCAGTTTTCCCTCATTCGTGAACAAGACCCCGAGATACTTAAACTCCTCCACTTGGGGCAGGACCTCATCCCCGACCCGGAGAGGGCATGCTACCCTTTTCCGGCTCAAGACCATGGCCTCGGATTTGGAGGAACTGATCCTCATCCCGGCCGCATCACACTCGGCTGCAAACCGCTCCAGCGAAAGCTGTAGATCACGATCTGATGAAGCCAATAGGACCACATCATCTGCAAAAAACAGAGAAGCGATTCTAAGGCCACCAAAACGGATCCTCTCAACACCTTGGCTGCGCCTAGAAATTCTGTCCATAAAAGTTATGAACAGAATCGGTGACAAAGGGCAACCTTGGCGGAGTCCAACTCTCACTGGAAACGAGCCTGACTTACTGCCGGCAATGCGGACCAAGCTCTGACACCGGTCGTACAGGGACCTAACAGCCCATATCAATGGGCCTGGTACCCCATACTCCCGGAGTACCCCCCACAGAACCCCCGAGGGACGCGGTCGAATGCCTTTTCCAAGTCCACAAAGCACATGTAAACTGGTTGGGCAAACTCCCACGCGCCCTCCAGGACCCTGCTGAGGGTGTAGAGCTGGTCCAGTGTTCCACGACCAGCACGAAAACCACACTGCTCCTCCTGAATCCGAGGTTCGACTATCCGACGGACCCTCCTCTCCAGAACCCCTGAATAGACCTTACCAGGGAGGCTTAAGAGTGTGATCCCCCTATAGTTGGAACACACCTTACGGTCCCCCTTTTTGAATAGGGG
>JBBPBX010015722.1:36997-49066 GCA_038048925.1 Garcialebias charrua
GTCATGGAAGATTGTTTTAGTTGATAAATGACAAGTATTTGATTTTAAACGTTTACCACTCTGTATTTTTTAAACATAGAAAAACAGTGCATTTATTGCTTTTAACAACTGTATATTAACAATAATTGAATTAGTTTGAAGGGTCAGCCACAGGAGGAGCAGCCATGAAGAATAGATCAACATCTTACCTGCTGTTTCCCTCAAGTTGCTCTTCTAATAACCAGCAGCAGCAGCAGCAGCAGCAGCAGCAGCAGCAGCAGCCGAACAGCTCAGGTCCAAACAGCTACATGTTTGGTCAGAACCGGTAAACTCAGCTGACTGCTGCCGGAGGGCTGGATGTGTTGGGCGGAGTCTGAAGGACCACAACGCCCCGGAGGATCTAAACAAACACAAACATTCCTGAACAAACACTCGTTGTTTCTGCTCTAATGGAAGAAAAGTTCCAGCTTTGTCCAAATCTCCCACCGGCAGCAAAACAAGGACCCAAAATGATATGTGCTACAGCTAGCTCCTTGCAAACCACCTCAGGTCCTGTCCACACAGAAGCACAGACTGTCCCAAGAAGTCTTTGTGGTTTCTAAAACTAACCTGTAAACATGCCACTGTTCACTGGCACAAAAACACTGAACTGTAGTAACCATGCCGGGGCTGTGTGTGGCGCTGTAACGATGCCACAAATACAACAAAAACAGGAAACGAGGTGTGGAGTGTGAGCATAAAGCTGACACGATGCTAATAGGATGTCGTCAGGTCAAAGGTTAGATCAGAGGAGAGGTGGACAGCGATGTCAAAATGTTGGATTTTGGCTGTCTACATGAAAACACTCGCAGCACTTTAATGTTTTTTAAATTTGGAACCATCCATTAGCTTTACTAGCTTCTCCCTTTATGGGTCACTGGTTCCCATGTCCAGCCATCACTGTGAGAGAGGCAGGGGACACCCTGGACATGTCTCCAGTCCATCACAGGGACACAGAGACAAACAACCATTCACTCTCTCACTCACACCTAGAGACATTTTAGAGTTTCCAGTCAGTCTAACATGCATGTTTTTAGTCTGTGGGAGGAAACTAGAGTACCCAGAGAAAACCCACACATGCACAGAGAGAACATGCAAACTCCACCCACAAAGATCTGGGACCAAGATTTGAACCAGCGACCTTCTCACTGAGAGGCAGCAGCTCTACCAGCTGTGCCACCCAGATTTGGAACCCGTTCTAAAAAATAAAAAAAAACCTTCAGTAGCACGGCAGCCATATTAGATTTGTTTGGGTGAGGAGTCTTTGACGTTCCGTATCAAGAGTTAATCTTAAGGCGTGAGTCAGTTTATTCATCTGACTTTGGCGCTCAGTTGCTCTGACCTGCTACTGGTACCTCCACATGTTTAAATGAGGTGATTAATTTAAACAGGTAAGAAATTGTTCAGAACCTTTCCACACAACCCCACATTAAAAGAGGTGAACTGTCCCTTTAAGTGTTCAATTGATCCCAAATTCACAGCAAACTGTATCAAAGTGCTTTGTGAATGTGTGAGCTTGCAGGAAGACGGTCTGGTGTTTGAAGCAGCTCGGCTCGCTCAGAGTAAACTGAAAAAAGTTATGTTTGGATTTTGTTTTCCTTTTTCAAAAGCTAACGTAACAAATTATTTTTAGTATCAGACAGAAGCTTGAACGCTGATTAAAAATACTGAATAATGGAACTAATTGTACTGATTAGCTGGAAGCCGCTGAGATGAGAACTAAATGTCTTTTTGTGAGGAAGGAACTCTTCTGCTCTTAAATTTGACAGAGTTCACAAACACACTTCTTCAGCTGTCAATCAACAGCTGAAGGAAGATGCAGAAACTCTTTACATGAATGTCTGCAATCTGAAATGACTTCCAACTACAAAGAACTTGGGGGGATCAAAAAGTTGACTGAACTCTGCCTTTAGGCTGGTCATTTGTATTTTCCACATCAAACACATGCAAAAAAAAAACCAACAACATCATTTTGTGACTGGATTTTAGAAGGCATGTGGATTAAATGAATAATTGGAAATAAAGAATTCTTTCACAAATATATAAATAATAATCTGGACTTTCTGGTTTGCTGGGGAGTCAGAATTCTTTAAAGAACATAAAAATGTTTCCTCAACAGAAACATTTAGCTGAGCTCAATGAAACAGCTGCTGACTGGTTCATGAGGAATGGATGCAGCTGCAGAAACAAACAGGAAGTGATGGTGAGCAGCTCTGAACGGTCCCCAGGTCAGTGGAGGTGTAGTCCCGTTTCCTCTGGTCTCCACTCATCGTAGGAATATTACAGAAAGACACACGTCACATCTCCCACGCTGCCACCAAACAGGTCAATTGCAACAGAACTTTAAGACCAGAAAATACAACTCACATCTTCAAGTAGTAAAAAAACGAAACAAAAATAAGTCACCTGACAATATTATTCCAAAGAGAATAATGAAACGGGCCTGGCTCGCCTCCAGTCTTCTGTTGGAGCAGAAAACAAACTGAAGACCCAGCTCAATAAATACGTGTCACAGTTTGAGGTCGCCGTGTGGCCCAGAACCAGTTTCTCCTCCGCCTCAGTGCTTCCTGTAAATCTGCTGTCTGAACCAGGCTGTACAGCTGAAAGTTGATTGCAGAAAAAAAGCCCAAACCTGTGAGACCCAGAGCCACTGCCTGGACGCTTCAGAGAGACGGTCTCTGCAGGACTGATCAGACCGGCCCTCCACCTCCTGGGCCAACTCTACAGGCAGCTTGTGATGTGATTCCTGATCCCTGATCGGGTTTCCCCAGGTGTGTGTCCCTGCTCCTTCCAGACCTCCTCAGTGCTCCTGTTTAATGTAGTAGCAGCCCGAGCCGTTACTCTCCTGGTCCGAGGCTCCCTGGGAGAAGGTGAACTCGTCCACCTCAGCCGTCTCCTCTTTCATTCGCAGGAGAGACTCTGCAGGACGGACAGAAACACGAGAGAAGCAGAGGTGAGCCCAGTGAAAACATCAACATGCAACCAAACGTGCTCGGTGCAACTGGGATCCCTGAACCATGAGTGAAATAAAAACATGGCAGCTCCACGCTGAGGCTCCACCTCCTTCTATAGGCCCTGCGGAGCCTCGGAGGCTCTGGGCCCAGCTCCTTTTGCATTAGTGTGACTTTACCTGATTTGTGGGTTTGATGGAGGTGAGCTTGGGGCAGAGCGGGCCCCTGGGCATGGTAACTGGGTGGACTCTGCTCTTCGTCCCCTGAGAAGGTGCTCCTCCTCCTCCTGCCTGCCTGACTGAAGGGCCGTCGACCAATGGGAATCTTCCTCTCTGAACACCAAGCCAGACTCAGGTCAGCTACCAGGGGCTTATTACAAACACGGGCGGAGTTCAGCTCCATCACGATCTCAGAGTTGAGTTTGTGAACCAGGAAGGAAAATTAAAGAGGTTAGAAGTCAGGGCGAAGCCTCTGATTGGGCCTTGCAGTGAGAAACCTGTCTGAATAAGCCCCTGGTAAGCTGTGCTCAAACTGCCAGACCCCAGGAAGCAGAGGCATCGTTAACTACCAACATCAGCACTACGAAACCGTTTCACCACCAACATGAACTGCTAAAGTATTCATCCCCTTGGTATTCTTTTGATTTTCCTGCTGTCCAAACTAGAATTTAAAAACATTTCCACTTCGATTATAACAGACACTACTGCAAACTAATGAAGTTTATTGAAGAAATAAAACTCTTTAAATATGTGTCACAAAAATCTCAGTATATACACACCACTGTTCTGATAGAGGTGGAGTTTAAAGGTCCACCGCCATGATTTTTTTACTATTCATAAAATTGCTCAAAATATATATATTTTATCATTTAAATATGTTGTTTTATGCAAACAAAATGATAAATCACTTTAATTTTGCTTTAAAAGTGATTTTGAACTTCAAGCCGTGTTTAATCATGGGAAATCCAATTACACACGAACGCACCATCTGTGATGTCACACTGGGCAGAGGGCTCAGGTCTCTTTAATAGCGGACCATTTAAAACCCGACGAATTTAGCAATCTATGTGAAGATTTGAGCTATTTGTCTTCATTTTGGGAAGCAGAAAATAGTTTGGGTGATGGAACAAGAAACAACAGGATCTAATTTAGGTCTGATGCTGTATCAGACTTACCTTCATGTCGAGCTGCTCATACCTACGCACTGTGACAAGCCCAGAGCTCTGCCCGGTGTGACATCACAGATGGTGCGTTCGGGTGTAATCAGATTTCCCATGATTAAACACGGCTTGAAGTTCAAAATCACTTTTAAAGCAAAATTAAAGTGATTTATCATTTAATTTGCATAAATGTACATATTTAAATGATAAAATATATATATTTGAGCAATTTTATGAATAGTAAAAAAATCATGTCGGTGGACCTTTAAATACTTGTGCTACAAACAGGCAAGTAACAGCATAAAGACCAAGGAACTCTCCAAGCGGGTCAGAGACAAAGTTGTGGTGAAGTACAGGTCATGGTTGGGCTGTAAAAAGAAAAAGTTCCCAAACTCTGAGAATGTCATGCTGCTCCAGTAAATGGCAAATAGACTGTACTGTACTTATAAAGCACCTTTCTATCTTATCAACACACTCAAAGCTCTTTACAACACCATCTGTGCCTCACTGACCCAGTCATACAGCACTCTACTATATACAGGTAGTCCCCGAATTACGAGCGCTCTGATCTATGAGGTTCCAGACTTACGAGCTGGCGAATTTTTGGAAAAAACGCAAAAAATACTGAGTTTTCATGTGTTTTTTCACCACAGTTAGTTAGCTAAACATATGGACACACGTTTCCGATCATTTTTATGCACTCATAAGCAGTTTTTTGATGAAAAACGAGTGTTTGTAGTCGCGCTAGCGAAACCGTTCCAATTTACGAGCGAAATTCCGGACTTACGAGAGACATGGCAACCGTTCCAAATTACGAGATTTCCGGTTTACGAGCGCCTCGTTGTAACGGATCTCGCTCGTAAATCGGGGACTACCTGTACAGAGAATAATCAGAGCTTTATCACATTCATACACTGATGGGACACATCAGAGACAATGAGGGGTTCAATAGCCGTGTTTCCATCAAGGTTTCTAGGTGCGCATTTTGAAGTATCGCAGCAGAAAAGCTTAATGGAAACGGCAAAATGCGAGGTTACTTCCTCAACTTCGCCAAAAAGTTTATTTGCTCGCTTGAGGTGGTTTTTGGGATCTTCGAAACCGAGCAGATGCGCAAAACGACAGATGGAAACACATTTGCCGACTCGTGCTGCCGAAGCGAACATTCACGTCACGTGACTGATCAGCTGTTTCCGCTCCGGACAACATGTAACATCGCTAAAACTAGTTGGCATGACAGAATAAATACAACTCGCCCGATAGCAACACGTACCTGAAATATTCTCTCCATTTTGACGAGATGTGTGGCCGGGTTCTGTTTTCAACCGCTACTTCCTGTTTACTGTAGACATGCGCAGTGCTGACGTCTGACGTAATGACGCTGACGTCTGACGTAATGACGCTGTGCGTGGCTTGGTAGATGCGCTTCAAGCCAGCAGATGGAAACACTTCTGCTTCGCATTAATTTGTATTTACATATTTGCGAGATTTCAAAAATTAGCTCAAAAATCGAAATGAAAATGGATGGAAACACAGCTAGTGTCTTGCACAGGGACACTTCAGCATGTGACTGCTGGTGGAATCAAACCCCCAATTCTCCCACTGGAGGACGACTGCTCTAGCCTCTCAGCTACAGCCTCCTCAATCCCATCATTAGAAAAGAAATAAGATTATGTCAGCACAGCAAACCTGCCTGGAAAACACCGTCCACCAAAAACTAACAGAGCAAAACCTTCAGACGACCAAAGATGGAGTGGCCATTAGCAGCACAGAGCAGTTCACTGAAGCGTGGCAGGAAAACCGACACTAACAGAATCATGACGAGAACTGCAATTTGTCAAAAAGAAAAGTGGAGAGTCTCGACCATGGTGCTGTGGTTAGAAGATAAAATGTAACCATTTATTCATCGAGGACAACAGTATGTGTGGAGCTAACCAAACGTGCAGAGAACACCATTCCCAAAGTAAAGCATGGAGGTGGCAGCATCATGTTGTGGGGGTATTTTACCACAGCAATGAGTGGGAAGCTGGTCAGAACTTAATTAAAAATGATGAAGCAAAAAAAATATTGAGAGGAACCTGTTGGGCGCCTTCCAGAGATCTGAGACGGAGACTTCTTCCAGCAGGACAAAGACTCTAAACTCTCTGCTGATCCAACAGCCCACTGGTTTATACAGAACCAGTTACAGCTCTTGGATTAGTCCAGTCAAAAACCAGAGACTCTGGTTTGATTTAAAGATTGTTGGATAAAAGCAGCAGCATCCAAAGATGAACCTGAAGAGACTTGATGATGGAACTGCTTCATCAGCGACTGACGTGGAGGGCTGAACACTAATGGTGTGATCACACCATTACAATCAGGTCTTAGTTTTTATTTAATTAGGTCACAATAAACTATATTTAGCATATTTATGTTTAAAGTTCCACTGACATGATGTTGGAAATTTGCATAAACTGGCACAACATGTATATCTTATATCATTCAGCCATGTTCGTTTTTGCAAACAAAATGATAAATATATTAAAATTTCATTCAAAGTCATTTTAAATTTGGCGCAGTGTTTCGTCTCGGGAAATCCGGGTACACGCGAATGCAACATCTGTGACGTAGTGTTAGGACCGTCTAACTCATACGTAATGAGTTAGAGAATAGAGAATATAACAGAGAATAGAGAATATAACAGCCCAATTAACGCTAAATAGGTCTATTACACAACCGTATTGCTTATAAAAAGACCTTCTCAGAGCGTTCTAAGAGCGCCCCTTTTACATATTCATGGCGGACAATATAAAATATGACGAATTTAGCAATCTAAGTGAAGATTTGAGCTATTCGTCTTCAGTTTGGGAAGCCAGTTAGTTCAGGGGGTTGAACAAGAAACAGCAGGTTCTGCCTTACCGTTCAGGTGGAGCGAGGGGGGCTCCGAGGGGGACAGCTTTGTTTGTCTTGTCCAGTCTTGACGAAGTATTTCATCTTTTGGGAAAGTGAAAAGGCTCACTTGTTCACTGATGACATTAGAACACCCAAATGCGACACAACGTAACGGCATTTTTCAAGTTAAACAAAAAAAATAGGCGATCTGGCAGAGAATGAATATGAGTTATCATGGCAGACGCAGACTCCGCATGACTGACGGTCCTAACACTACGTCACAGATGCATTCGCGTGTACCCGGATTTCTCGAGACGAAACACTGCGCCAAATTTAAAATGACTTTGAATGAAAATTTAATATATTTATCATTTTGTTTGCAAAAACAAACATAGCTGAATGATATAAGATATATATGTTGTGCCAGTTTATGCAAATTTTCAACATCATGTCAGTGGACCTTTAAATTCAAACAGATGAGACCCCACAGGTGCGGTGAATACTTCTGCAATCCACGGTTAACTTTCATTTTGATGCTACTTTTATGAAAGTCGTTCTCTGTATTTTACGGAAACGTATTGCAGTCATCCATGAAAAAAAAAAATGGAGCTTATGTAGTAATATCGTACGGAAGCTTAGTGCTGCCACCTGTTGAAAATATTTTTTGGGGCTTATGTAGTAATAACGTGATACGTATCATGTTATTACGTGATAATATGTAGTAATAACGTGTTAATATGTAGTAATAACGTGATACGTATCACGTTATTACATGATAATATGTAGTAATAACGTGATACGTATCACGTAACAACGTGATACTTATCACGTAATAACGTGATAATATGTAGTAATAACGTGATATGTATCACGTTATTACTAGGCTTGTTATAGATTAACCGATTCGACCGGATATCCGGTTTGACAAGCTAGCGATGTGGTTGCATCGGTAGCAGCCACGTAAACCGACAGCAACCAGCCACAAATTCAGAGATGAACCGGTTGAAAAGACACGGACCGGTTACCGCGAGACTTGCTGGGTTTACAATGCGTTTCTAAAACAACGCAAGAGCGAAGCTATTCTCACGCATGCGCCATAGCTCACGGACGAGCATGGATGTAAATAGTAGCCGCGCGCGCTAGCGAGTCACCGCGAAAGATTTTCAACACATCAGCCAGACAAAAATCTAAAGTGTGGAACGTTTTCGGGTTTTACTAGAAGGACGGAAAACTCGACAAAAGCCACGCTATTTGTAAGCTATGCAGCGCACCTCCGAAGTACACTGGTAGCACAACAAACCTCGACCAACAACTTTTCAAGCCTCACAACAACGAGCAGGAGCATGCAGCTGCCACACACAAAGCCACACACAAAGCGACGGGTAACGTTATCACTAAATTTTACGGGCAACTCAGTGATAGTTCACGAGCTACACAGGCCTTGAAGATCTCTTCCACACTGTTTTAAGTCCCTGCCCTTCCTCAGTAGCAGTGATAACTCCTGTCAATGAGCCCACAGAATGGGTGAACAGTCTTGTTGTTACACAGAAGAATAAACACGTTGTTGGACCCGAACTGCGTTGTCTCAGCCTTCACCTATAATATAAGCTGCATGACTATGACCCACAGCCATACAAGATTAATAAGAAGCATAAAGCTACAACAGTAGCCATGATGCAGAGAGGACATTCACAAGCCTATCAGCAGAAACAACATCCCTGCATCACAAGGTAAATCCCCCAACACACTGTCAAAATACATCTTACAGTGCATTCAGTTACAGTCTGCTGTGTTTTGTTGCTGTCACTAGATTTATTCTGCCTACTGTTTTTTGATTGTTTACACTGCATTTAACCATACTGTGGGGCAGCCGTGGTGTAGTGGTAATGGCAGTCGTCTCCCGATCGGAAAGTTGGCGGTTCGACTCCCGGGACCCGCACCATGTGTCGTTGTGTCCTTGGGCAAGACACTTAACCCTGAGTTGCTCCCGGTAGGACTGGAAAGCACCTTGCATGGTAGTCTGCCGCCACCGGTTTATGAATGTGTGTAGCATTCAATATATGTGTAGCACTTTGAGATTTTCAGTAATGAAAAGTGCGTTATAAATTGAATTAATTATTATTATTATTATTACTGTACACTAAATGTAATGTCATGTTTTATTTCTAGGTAACGGGGGATTCAGTTCAGAGAGGTCTAGTGCAGACTGAACCTGCAAATGGAGATCTGGATGTCTGCAATGATACACCCCAGACCCAAGATGAGCATACAGGTTTGTGTTTTATAACTTGTGATCAAGAATGAGCTGACTTTGTCTTAAACTTGTGCTGCAGTCATTGTATCAGCATAAAACACATTCACTATAATGAGAGAATCTGCATGCACAGAAAGAGTTAAATAATCATCATGATGATAATGATATATCTTTTACACATGTACACGAGTCCCTACATAAATAAATTCTGAACATCAGATGAAGATTTTTACATAAAATGGTAAAGTCAGTAAAAAAAACTTCATGGCAAACATAGCCAGTAATATATGGTGCATGTTTTCTATTTCAGATGATGAACCACCTTGTAAAAAGAAGAAAATGTCAGCGCTGGACGAGCTGTTGGGAGACTTTGAAGTGAGGATGGCAACTAGATCTGTGAGGGACCAGGCCAGTGAAGAAGTCAAGAGGTACAGAGAGCGTGAGGTACAGAGAGCATGTTTTTATATTAATCCGTGCCCACCTGCTCACACAAACTCATGTTCGTGCTGCTGTTGTTAGGTGTACTGTTCTTGCATTATGTTTTGTATTATTAAGTTCAAGTTCAAGTGTTTATTTGTCATATGCAGGTTAACACAGGGTTAACTTAGTACAATGAAATGCTCAGGATGAGAAAAAACGATTTTGACTTGCTAAAAAACACACAACAAGCAAACAGGAAATACTAAAGCATGCAATAAGGGTACAAAATAAACTACCAAAAAGTGAAACAGTAATTATAATATTTACAAAGTTTCTGAAGAGAAAAATAGTAAACAACATGGTAGAATTTTAACGGTGAAGCAGGATGAATTTGTGTGAATAACTATTTCAAGGTAGTAATGAAATATAAGCTAAAATGCACATGATCTATATTGCACATAACTACCAAACTACAGGTTGTGTGACAGGTTATTGCACAGCGGGTTATTGCACAGCGGGTTATTGCACAGCGGGTTATTGCACAGGAGCTTTGTGCTTAGCTTATTCCTGTTTTTTTTTCCTAGTGATTTTTATTTTATTACATGCTGCTGTAACCATTTGTGCCTTTTATATTTTTTCTGTATTTTCTGTAGGAAATTTTCTTTTAGCTGGTCTTTTTAGGTCCATGTTTAAAAATAAACACATTTAACATGTGATTATTTTGTTTGGCTTTTTACTTTATTTTTACCAGTGCTTTACAGCACCCTTTTAGATATGATATATGTGGACTTTTACAAATTTAAAAATGCTCTAAGAATGTCACATTTATAGAAATGGTCCTTTTTCTTTCATAATGAAATATTTGTCTACCGGTACATCAACAAATGTTAAAACGTAGAATTATTTGTAGTTTAATCGAATGGAACCGAATCGCTTTTACACTGCATCGAATCGAATCGTTCCGTGTTTAAAATAAATTGTTTTTGAATCGAATCGTAACCTTTGTATCTAGATGTGAATCGAATCGTCTGTCACACAGAGATGTACAACCCTAGTTATTACGTGATAATATGTAGTAATAACGTGATACGTATCACATAACGTGATAATATGTAGTAATAACGTGATACGTATCACGTAATAATGTGATACGTATCACGTTACAGGTAGTCCCCGACTTACGAGCGCTCTGACCTACGAGGTTCCGGACTTACAAGCTGGCGAATTTTTGGAAAAAACGCAAAAAATACCGAGTTTTTCTGTGTTTTTTCACCACAGTTCGTTAGCTAAACATGTGGACACACGTTTCCGATCATTTTTATGCACTCGTAAGCAGTTTTTCGATGAAAAACGAGCGTTTGTAGTCGCGCTAGCAAAACCGTTCCAACTTACGAGCAAAATTCCGGACTTACGAGACACGTGGCGGCCGTTCCAAGTTACGAATTTTCGCTTTACGAGCGCCTCGGAGGAACGGAACTCGCTCGTAAGTCGGGGACTACCTGTATTACGTGATAAGTATAGATGTCCATCCACATGGTATCAGCACCATTACCCATAATGCAAGTTCGCCCATATGCTTGTTTTTGCCTTCATGCTAAGAGAATAGAGAATATAACAGCCCAATTAACGCTAAATAGGTCTATTACACAACCGTATTGCTTATAAAAAGACCTTCTCAGAGTGTCAGTGTCTCTCACAAGCAGGGGTATGCAGAGCACACTAAAGGGGCAGGTGCTTTAAAAAAAACAAAAAGGCACATCTAACCGCATTTTAGGACAGAATATAAACAAAGTAACATAACACAGCTTTCAGAGTTTAATAAACAATGATAAATTGCTAATTTGAAATAATATGGAGCAATGAAACATGTTAGTGTACTGTAATATGTAAAAAAACAAAAGAGTTGCCTGGGAGAGTCTGTCCATATGACAGCTATCAGTCGTACACAGCACAAATCTGGCCTTTATTGAAGAGTGTCAAGAAGAAAGCTATTTCTCAAATATATCCTTAAGAAAATGTTGTTTCAAGTTTGTCACAAGCCACCAGGGAGACACACCAAGCATGTGGAAGACGTTGCTCTGGTCACCTGAATCCAAAATCAGAACTGTTTGTCCACAATTCAAAACTATCAGTTTGGCTTTAAAGCAACACAGCTCATCACCCTGAACACACCATCCACTGTCAAACATGGTAGTGGCAGCATCATGGTTTGGGCCTGCTTTTCTTAAGCATGGGCATGGAAGATGCTCAGAATTGATGGAAAGATGGATGGTGCCAAATACTGGAACATTAAGGAATAAAACCTGTTTGAGTCTTCAAGAGACCTGAGACTGTGATCGAGTTTTATCTTCCATCAAGACAATGATCAAAAACATAAGGTCAAATCTACAATGGAATGG